>DWPA01007136.1:0-10526 GCA_018251375.1 Calpodes ethlius | reverse complement strand
ATATACAGTACAATTAAATGCGTCTTCTTGTCTGTCAACTATTTATAAAAAAATCGTGACCTGTGTGCACGTGCGGTAAACGTGATTTTTTGATATTTAAACAAAAGACGACCCCGTAGCCTAGTTGGCAGTGATCATGCGAAGTGAGAGATCCTGGGTTCTATTCCCGGCCGGGGCAGACATTTAAGTGACTGATAAATGTCTGTTCTCGGATCATGGGTGTTATTAGTGAAGTCTTATTTGTGTTGTCCATGTCACCTGTAACACAGGGAATCCTAGTCCGGGGGTATAAGTGTGCAAGCGTATATTTATTAAAAAACTGGATTTTTTAACGTAAAATAGGTACTCTTAAATTCTCAACTAATACTCAATACTTGAGTTCTAGAATGAAAGTTTGGATCCTACAATCCTAGTGTCTTATTTTCAAGATTCTATTGGCCGTACATTTACAATTTTTTTTTCAGTATTAGCCGCCGCTACGCTGCCACGTTTGGAACAAGTTATTGGCCTAGAAGGAGCATTCTTCTATTCCTTCCTAGGACTTATAGCACCGAGTCTCATGGATCTCATATTCAGCTGGGAAAGAGACCTTGGAAAGTATAACTTCATTCTCGTCAAGGATGTCCTTCTAATCGTATTCGGATTTTTCGTTCTCGTCACGGGAGTCATGCAAAGTATACGAGAAATTATCAATTCATAAAGTATAAAGTAAAATTATGTTCATAAAGTGATAATGACGAAGACGGGAGCTTAGTGATGAACATTTAATAAGAATAAGGGTAATAAATAGTTCGTAATGTTAAAATAATTATAAATATATCGTACTTATGCGTTAAGCAGCAGATTCGAATTATTTAAAATATTGTAAGTATTTAAATGTATAGTGAAATAATGCTTAACATATCATTGAATATACGTTTTATCAGACTGTATAATAGTTATTATATTTTCACACCCTGACGTCAAATTTTTGACTAATTTAATGATATCTTACTTATATAAAGAGTGTTTAAAATTTAGTCCCCATGGAAAACTAACTAACTAAAATTTCAACCAAAATCACTTTTGTTGCACAGAGTACCGATTTACAATATAATATATGTAATATAATTGGTATTGTATCTCCAAGACAAAAGGTCTAGTATATAGGTACACGAAATTGCGAGTTTCTCGAGAGTTGAATATTTTTAGTTCATTTTTCTTCTATGGGGACGATTTACTTATAAAACATTTTCAAATTGTTACCATTTACTAGTACTATTATAATTTACTATAAATAATGTTGCAAGATTGCAACACACACAAGTTCAATACCTGGCCATTTCTTCATTGGGCTGAATATTACAAGTGGTGCTATAAGAGTATATTAAAAAAAAAATTATGACACTAATGTGGTAAGTATTCTATGTAGTGAAAATAGCGCATAACTTGTAATTAATTATTTAAGTTTTATAATTAAAATATAAGTTTATAAAACATTGACAATATACAGGGATAGAATATGTCTGGGCTATCATTCTTTTTACTACTGTAATCAATTATATTGACGTACGGTATTGATAATCTGAAAAGAAATCATAATTATTATAAACATGTATCATTTTTATGCCCATTCTGTATCTAATCTCTCAATCACTATAATGAAATTCACATATTTCAATGCTCATTATCTTTAGTATGAATAACGATGATAAGAAGTATTACTATACGTAAGTCGTGAAATTATTTTATGATACCAAAATAAATAAAACGTCTTTATACAAATCTGTTTTGAATTTATGTTACTGTAACTTTCTATGAAATAACAATAATGTGTACATTATGATACAAAAAAGAATACAAAATTAAGTTTTTATTATTTACCTGTACATTTAGCTGTAGCCCTCTAACAGTGAGATTTTATTACAACGTTTAAAATATTTGATTATGGGCATAATAATATTGGTTACTGTAATTTTTATTGTTGTTATAATTGTCTTTGACTGGCGACTTGAAGAAGACAGCAGACATCCGCTGGATTTAGAAGGCTCAGGACCGGACTTAGTGGCGCTAATTAGAGGAGGCTTATGTCCGAGTAGTTTACCTTCAAGGTACATGGATGGATGGATGAAGTTGTAAAAACAAAAGACCAATGACCTTGTTGTTACTATAGTTCTTCAATCTGCTTAGTATAAAAACTTGCAAAGAGCGTATGCTTTTTTTCTATATATTTTTTCTTTTATGACAAGTTAAAATTGTATAATGGTTAAAAGATTATGTGGGGATTATGTGAGAAGCAAACTAAGTCTATTATTGTTGACGTCACCCCCAGAATTAAAAAGCTTATTTATTATTCCTTCACAATTTCACTACGGAACCTGATCGAATTTATGCTGAAAACAATACTTCTAGTATGTATGTGGTGTAGAAGATCGGTCCTATTAAACAACGAAAAGATCGATATGATGACATATCTCCAAGCATATCCTCTGTCCTATTTCGGGATAATTGATGCAAAAGTAAGATCCTAACAACAATATCACACTCTAATATTGTAAGTAAATCTCAATAGTAACTTCTAAAAAAATAGATTCAATAAATACTTCAATTAATAATGTAACTCGCAAATAAAGAGAAAAACAAAACAAACAAATATACAGAAGGCTAATAATAGAATCTGTACAATAATACCTATAAAGAAGTGGTCTATAACATCAATATCAGGCTACATGGCATAAACAGGAATTTATAAAATGTGTGAAGATTTTACCATTCTCGTTAGAGGTCCTTCAAATAAATTTGACACAGAGCCCGTCTAAAGCAAGATACTCTATTATATTATACCAGTTTTAACTGGACATTAACTCTCACAATCTTACTGCCAATCTAAGTTGCATGTGGCATACAAAGGAGACTTCACAAGCAACCTCGAATTCAACCTTTAACCTTGAAGAGAAACATTTTATCTGTCACATAAATATATGCCCAGGTTGTTCGCACAACAGACCATCTTTTGGTCCAGGTCGAGATTTCAGGTGGGAATCAATTCACCCCCTTTCGTTCAAAATAAACTGACTCCATATGTGTTTGGGAGAAAGTTGAATTCCTAAATTGAATTATAAAATTAACAATAACAATAACAATAATTTAATTCTCCACTATTATTAGTTACAAGATTACGTTAGGAATAAGCTTAATGTAGGTTAGGTAATTATAACCTAATCACACAGTTTCAAATTTTAAATTAATTTATTTCACACAACTAAAATATATCTTATATTTAAGTATACAGTTTCACAAATAATTAATGGATCAAAAATAAAATGAATAAGTGAAAAAGCTTAAGAAATGTTGCATGAATTGAATGAAATACACCAACAAAAACACATTGATTGCTGTGTTACATTAATCAAACATCACAATAAGGAGGTAACTTTGAATAGTATCGTCAGTTGTGATTTTTTTTTTTTTATGATAATCGTTAATGCTCCTCGCAGTGATTGGACCGATAAGAACTGGCCAAATCACGTCCCAAGCGAAAGTTGACCCCGGAAAAGATACTGTTGAGTGTTTGGTGGTCTAATACTGATGTCATATGCTGGCTGCCTAAGAACTGGCTCGATGATTACGGCAGAGCTGTATCATCAATGATTAGAAACCATGATGGGAAAGGTAGCTATTAAACAAATTTCACTGCTACATCAAGGCAATGTTAGATCCCGTACTTCATGACTGAAGATCGCTAAATAAGAGGACCTGCGATGTAAATTCCTTCGACACATATACTTCCCGAACCTTACTCAAACGAATTATAGTTTTTTTTCGTAATTTGGACAGGCAGTTTAAAACCGCCTTCAAAGATTTTATTGATTCTCGTTTCCACAATTTTTTAGCAATAGAATTAATGACATACCTGTAAAATGGCTAAAGTACATAAATAATAATGATACATACTTTGATTTAGTAAATATAAAATTTTATAAATTTGTTTTTCATTTTACTTTTTACCATTTAAACGCTATAAATATCGAAGGACCCTAATATTATTATTTACAAACGATAGGTATTATTGTGCGATGTGTATGTGCAGTTATAAAAATATACATTTAAATAGTTGCTCCATTTCTTCATTATGCGTATCTATGGCCTGAATCTGGTTTCCCGTTTTGATAATTAAGGAAAACCTAAGCTCAGATAGATACGTACAACGTAAAGATTGATTAATAGATTAGTAATTTAAATTATATGGGTAATTCTCATTACAATCAATACATTGCAAAGTGTTACTATTTGTTATTGACACGTACATATTTATCAACACTGATATCAGATAAAAGTTATCGGTTCAATAATCTTTTTTGTTTCTTGAATGTCTCATCAAAACGATCGTTCTAGTGGATGTGGATAGCCGTACATTAAAAAAATGGTTAGTAAATATTATAGACTTAATAGTTTTAGTAGCTGCTTAATTGGGTGCTGTCAAGTAATTTTTATCATTTCATTTCATCATCTCCATAAGTTTAACATTAGGACCTAATTTAAAATTTATTGCGTTATCAAAAAGTCTTTAGATACAAGACTTGGTAATTTTAATTTACTTACTGAATAATTTTATTTTTAATTTAAATTTAAATTTTTCGTATTACTGCAATCAATGAATATTTAACTACGTAATCCTTAAATATTTAAGTACGTTTTAGTATTTTTAAAATAAGTATCTACCTAAATATTTTTGAACAACATATATTTTTCTAAAATTTTTCACTATGTAGTTATATTCAGTATAAATATTACAGGTACTGATATTTTTAATGTTTATTATTATTAACTGTTTTTTTTTCATATTCACTAAAAATGTGGTTTTATAAAAATAAATGTACTGTTGCCAAGTTTTTCCTGAACCTAAGCATATTCATATTATTGGTAGATTACGATAGATCAAGCCTAATAAGAATATAGCATTACGTAGCTATACATTTTACATTACACACACTAAGACCCTTTATGTGTTACATTTTCAGGTAATCTCTTTATTAGTTGGTATTGGAAGTGTAGTGGTATTAACAAATGTTATTGTTAATTGTCTATGGGGTAAGAGATGCAGGTCCAAGCCCAAAAAACTAGTTACTCTCGTCGATCCGAACGTAAAATATCCTCTGCCACTCATAGAAAGAGAGGAACTGAGCCATGATACGCGAAGGTTTCGCTTCGGTTTGCCGTCATCTCAACATGTTTTAGGTATTTATTGACTTATTATTATTATTAAAGTATAATACTTTATGAAGAATTCATTTACATGCTACGCTTCTTTTGGATTTCAACTCATCGCTGCGACAAATGTTAAAGGGGAGAAATACTAGGTATATTATATGTATGTGTACTCATTCTGTAATAAACTTACCTTTATTTTATTTCAGGTCTTCCAATAGGTCAACACATTCATTTATCAGTGAAAATTGATGATGACCTTGTTATAAGGGCGTACACTCCAGTCTCCAGTGATGACGAGAAAGGATATGTCGAGTTGGTTGTTAAGGTATGATTTTTCCTAACTGAATTACCAACAAAGCTACATTTTATAGGGGTCGAAGACCTCTAACGCTATCGTTATCATGGTCTGTTTCGTAATGTATTCTACGGAGCACGGATGCGTTCGACGACTAGTAGTCCATCTAACTATAATGACACTCGCTAGTCTAACTTACATTGCTTATAATTATCATAAATCGAACATCCCCTTGAGTTTCCTAATGCTCATTAGATTTACAAGGTAACTTGTATCAGTACTCAGTGATCGAACAAATTAAGGAACAATAGGAACGGTCGATATGTGGATAGGTGACCGCTAGTAGCAAACATTGAAACCATAAAACCATTGATAATGGCAGTTATTATTAGATAGCAGTTTTCCGTATAGACTTCCGATACTTAATACATCAAACCTTCCCCCAGTCCATAACGTAGCAGCTTAATAAAGTATGCATTAGGCGATTGTATGAAGAAAGACTCGTGCGCTGTAGTAGATCTTTAGTGAGTTGAAGCCATTTCAATATACGAGAATAGGAAATGATTATCAAGAAACTGTCAATTATTAGGTATCATCGTGATGATGTCATAGGTAAATTGTACGTAACATCCGCACTCCTATCTCCTATCTTGCTAACGGCAGGTACGTGTATGAAATACCAATGACATCTTATCATAAGATAAATAAATGCCGGTTTTAGCACGGGTTTATTGGGTACACTCAGAATATTATAATTATAAGAATTTCTTAGGAAGAAAACGTTGTCGCGCGGAACGACGGAAAATTCTACCACAGACTACCTTTACATTAGTTTCTGGCGCGCGGTTGTCGGTGAGAGCGGGCTGGGGTTGCCGTGCTACAAATGGAAATAGCTTATATTCTTCCACTGTTTCAGAAAGAAGCTCTATGAACAGGATGTAGGAGCGATTGGAATTACTCTGGGTTTAAAGAACGGTGAAGGCATTTGTCTATTGAACTGAAACTTCAATTTCGGTCATAAAAGATTTAATAAAAGCTTAACAAACTTACTAAAACTCTGAGCAAAGAATCGAGTGTAACAAAATTTGAAATGTTTTGTTTTGCTCAAGACATTTCACTGGCAAATAAGTACCTAACAAGTTTTCATTTAACGAGTCTTGTTACGTAACACAGAATCCGGGACCTGTGGGCGGCTGCGCGTCGATGCCGCGGCGGATCATGCGGCACGTGTGCTCTTCGATGCGGTTGTACACGTCGTCCGGCACGTCCATTCTATTGAACCAGGGTCCACCATGGTCCCACAATATGGGATTCGAATACCAAAGCTTCTCCGCTACTGCACTTGCTCGAGGCCACACTCTGAACAGAATAAAGTAATTCAGATGTACGAAATACAAACGAAATAATTTGAATATACCCAATTGAAGCTAGAAAAGCCGCTTCCCCGCCATCTTTACGTACCAGTACCAGTACTTTATTTCTTTCTTTCTTATCTTTTGTTTCTTGATCCCTGACACATAATATACCATTCGGCAGCGCGTCTGCTCTTTTTTCAGCTACTTACATTAAAAATTGCATTGAGCGATTATAATTGATTATTTGTCTGAAGGCGTATATTACATGACTAGAGAAAAGTGTTGTTTGGTTAATGGCGTGGTAAACCACAGGCTATATGCTATATTTCTGGTTCGCAAACATAAGTAGTAAACAAAATATCATATTAACTAGACAAGCAGTTTTAAAACAGTTACATTGAATGGTCTGTGTACCTGCTAATCACATTTCTGTCGTCCACCATCTCCCCCCACATGCACGCTTCGCCGCCGACGATGTTGGACAATATGGTTTCATTAGTGATGACATTGTACACCATTTGTCTGGGGTCGGACTTGTAGTACTGCGTCCATTCGCTCCGGAGGTTATCCAGGTACCAGTCAGAGGAGAACAGGACGCGGTGTCCAGCTTCTAACACCTGGTGAAGTAAGGGTTATCTTCTGTATTAAAAAAATACTTGTCTAGGGCACTGATGCCCTTCGTCGATTGGTAAATGATATTACGTATCTCGAGCATGAACTGAGAGAGCTTCCTTTAGACCGAATGACATAAAGTTTGGATCAGCAATGCTCTGGTGATTTCCTTGGTGTTACTGTTCCATTTGCAACGGTGACTATTTACCATCTGAAGGCTCGTCTACAGCTACGTCAGTTACTGACAAATAACAGCCAACATTTTACAAATTTAATCAAAGACATATGTTCCTAATATGGCTGTAAACTGATCTCAACAGCACTAATTACTATTTACCAATTGCACTTAAGTACCTAAATACTTAAGTACGTGTTAAAATATTTTTTTAGGTAATCGGTTATATAACTCAATGTCAGTATAAAATCTGAAAAGCCAAAATTTTAATTGTTTTTAATAATAGAATAACTTACGTTTATCATTTCCGTGGTCGGCCAACTTTTCCAAACTTGAACTATCGTGTCTTTTGATAGCGGAACTTTTTCATCGAACACCTCCTATAAAATACCAAATAAATGAACTCAACTCAATACAATATTATGACGTTTTTAAAATATATGTTAGATACTTGCAAGGCTTGTTGGACACAAAACGAGCAATCCATCATGGCTCCTATTCTACAGTGTAATGCTGCGAACTCGATCTCTACCTCTCGAAAAAATTATATAAGGTTTACACCAGGGGTACCTGCCAAACGATCGGGTTGGTGTCGTTACCCAGCAGCGGGATGGCGTTCCTCATGAACAGCGCGTGGAGACCGGCCGCAGTCACGGAGTGCTCGCGCATGTAGTCGATGAGCTTCGGGTTTGAACGCCTGTTATTTCAATTAGTTGTGCTATACATATATTCGGGTCAGCATTTATAATACTTTTGCACCATACAAAACTGTACAGAAACAAAAGTGGAAAGCAAAGCCGAATTGAGCGGAGTCGTCTCAAATAAACTAATTCGACGATGATTTAACTTAGGCAGCTTTACCAATCGGTTCGAGCTGATAATGGGAAGTAATTAGCTTGGTGTCGGCGATATTGTTTGACAAATACTGCCGCGTGGAATGTGCCAGATCAACTTGCTTGTACCTCTTAAACTTTACCAAAAAATTCTTGGACACCGCTATAAAAATCTAAAATTGATCATGAAATGTTTTGTCTTTCGGTCACTGTGTCAGTGAGCAAATAATCTGGGCTTTTTTTTCGATCGCTTCTTCTTCGGATATCCTTTGTCACTTAATATCACTTGAATTTCAGCTCGTTTTTTTAATTCGTATATAACAACAAACCAATTGATAGGTAATATGTAAGTAAGTAGGTACATGGATATATTCGTACAATGTAATAGTAGACCGCAACACAAGTACCTGTTTCTATTTTTATATAGTTACCAGCAGTCTAGGTCCACTTCGTCGCCACCGACGTGGAAAAACTTATCAGGGAACCAGTCTTGGACCTCAGCGATCAGGTCCTTGAGGAGATTCAACGCTACGTCGCTGAGAGGGTCCATGGGACCCAGGCCAACCACCTTCCCATCAGAGGAATAACACTGGGTCAATATGCTGGGGTACGCGCCTCCCCATGAGCGGGTGTGTCCTGTGTGAATTATAAACAACCCGGTTACTTTGAATTTGATGCGTAGGGTTCTTAGGTACTTCTGTTTTACTTACTAACTCCTTTATTGTAGGGACTAAAAATGAGCTTTAGCCTTTGCCACGAGAGCATTCCACCTAATTTAACCTAACCTAATGTAATCGAACATATCTTAGTTATTAAAGAACGCTTACGTTATTTATCTTAAGGCCAATTTGAGAAGCTAGGCCGAAGAAAGTGTGGTATTTTTAAAGTGACACTGAAATTTAGTAATTTATCTATATACAATACAAAAATAATGGAACGAGGCTACCTGGTGTAATGCTAAAAGTATGCTCGACCAGTCAACTTCAGTCAAGTACAAAGTCATCTTGATTAACTGTGATATACCTAATTTAATTTTATAATTAACTCAATACTTGGCTCCAATTTGATTAGTACTTTAGTTATTTTAAACTATGTAATTGATTTTTAATTGTGTTCCATTATATTTTGCTAATACCATCGTACCAGGGATGTCAAATTCAGGTATAACCCGAATGCCGCGGACTCGTGCGTACTGGATAATTCTCTCGATGTCTTCCTTCGTGTACACCATGGACGAGTGGTAAGCGCCTTTTTCGCTGAAATTGTAAAAACTCCCACATAGTACAATAGAACCAAATGTGCGCAATAATATCAAAGTTATGTAATTTGAGTAGGGAAAGGTCTTCAGGAAGAGTTCGATCTTAAGATACTAAGACTGTCACTTTAGATAACCACCACCTCTAAAGAATTGCACTACAGTAGCGCTCTATAGAGAGCAAACCCACACTTCAGATGAGAACCGTACCTGAGTTCGGGGAACCTTTCGCTCTGGTACGGGAAGCTCTGGTCGTCGACGATGTGCCAATGGAAAACGTTCATCTTATTCATGGCCATAGCGTCCAGCGTCTTGAGGATATGTCCCACGGTGATGAAGTGCCGCGACGTGTCCAGGAGGAGACCACGGTGCGGGTAGCTCGGGAAGTCGACGATGGTTGTCGTGTTTATGAGGATTTCCTGGTGAAATATTAAGGACAATTACTGACGTAGATTTCATTTGTATGTCTCATGTCTTACAGACATTACATATTGAGAATGGTAACTCGTAAAGGAGCAGACATTTAAAAAAAAACAGTGTACTCTTTTAAATTATGTTGACCTTGAAACTTTATAGGGATGACTTCCAATCCGGATGGATCGCTCAGATTTTTCATGTATCAGAGAAAATTATCTTTATTTTGGGTCTAGGGTTATATTGTATTGTAGTATCCAATCCAACCACGTCAAGATACCAACAGAGTCCTAATGTAATGAAGGATTGTAGACCATTAGTCATCATTACAACCCATAATTGTCCCACTGCTGGGCTCGGGTCTCCTCTCACGACGTGAGGGGTATAGGCCATAGTC
>DWPA01007135.1:0-10526 GCA_018251375.1 Calpodes ethlius | reverse complement strand
GTGGCGACTGTCGCCCGCTCGGACGGTCCGCACCGCTCACTATATATAATATACACACACCGTCTTGTTGGTAGACGCTTTGAAATTGTTGAATTTAAAATACAAATCGGTTTTGCTTATTTGTGCACATGCATTTATTTGTAACTTACAATCAGGCACAGCAATAAAGTAATTTAGCTATGAAGATCTGAGGTATTACATTTTGTTCAAGGCATCTCTTGTCAAAAATAGTTTGGGAATCCCTGAACTAGTTAGTTCAGTTAACTGACAGTCGTGTGTGTGTGTGTGTTGCAGTGGCGGTGATGCGCCCCCTGGTGGTGCAGCCGCACACCATCGTGCTCCAATACCACAGGAAGGTGCCGCCGTTCAAACACACTATAGCCGGTAAGTGTTTGGCCAATGTTGGAAGTTGGAGCAAATGTTTGTGTTAAGTGACAATGTTAATGATATGTGCCAAAGTTGGCGTTTGGAATATGCTCAAATACTCCCCGTGGACGAGACGTGTTGCTCGGACAGCGGCCCAGCTCCGACTGACTTCGTTCGCAACTTGTTCGCGTATATGTAAGCGATGTAAAAAACTTCGATAGCGCGATTCAGGTCACGTGTGACGTAAGAGTGTAACTTGTATTGTAATATTTTATAAACATATGTATAACGGTATTAATGTGCGTCTGTGTGTGTGTCACGTGTAGGTCGGCTGGGCGCCGCGTGCGTGGCGGACATGTCGGTGTCGCACGCGCGCCACAGCCGCGTGGGGTTCGGGCCGCGCGGCGCCATCGTCTTCACCACCACCTACGACCGCATCTCCGGCCTGCCCGCCAGTCAGTATACATACACATTGTATTGCGCTCCGATTCAAAGTAGGGCATTGGATTATCAGTTTTGTCTCGTATGGGCTAAGGTTCAATTTTCAACGTTTATTCCAAGGAACAACTATGTCAATGTGACGGAAAATTTAATTATATGAAAGTTTTTGTAGGAGATGAATCTGTGACAACTTTATTTTTTTTTATTTTTTTATATATACATACCCAGGTATTATTAGTGTAGTTTATCGTAGCGATGCTCGAAGGACCAAAATATGATTAAGAGATTGTAGGCATGATGAATTAGTTAATTAAGTAATGATAGTTAAGTAAGTGAAGTGTGCGATGCGCTGTGTCTGCAGGCGCGGACCTGTCCTCCCTGGGGCACTACCTGCGCGGCCGCGGCGACGTCGACTGGAGCGAGCCGGTGGTGGCGCGCCTGGCCATCGGACAGCAGTCGCACGACGCACAGGTACTTATATTCTACCTCTTTTTCTCACCTTCCCCCTCCCTCCCTGCCAATTGTCCCTTTCCCTTCCCTCTCCTCTTACTTAGCTTAAAGTATCTAATCATTAAAGTTCTACGTCACCGGGAATCTTACTTAGGACCCTGTGAATGACGGTCTGGTATGGAATGGTAATTAAAATAACTACGTCGTTCGCAGGAATGTCTCGCGCAGCAGCTGGCGAGCCTGCTGGAGCACTCGACGACGGTGGAGACGCCGGCGGCGGTGGGGGCGGAGTCCGAGTACTGCCCCCGGCTCGCGGCGGACCCGGCGCCGCGCCGCCGCTTGCGGCTGCTGCAGTGTCTCACCCGTCACGCCGAGGGCGCGCACTACACGCCCGTGGTCAGTAGAATTGAAGTTAGCGTACAATATCGATCTGTGGATAAGGACGGTAATCATAAAAAAACAGAAGACTGAAGATGGCGCCACCAATACTATGTAGTTTATTGCCGCTACTTCTCTCGACACAACTCTCGGTGAGGATTAGTTGACGCGACAATGCAGTTTGACTGTGGTAAAAAGCCTAATTTGAATCACGTAGTTCCGGAATCGATTAAGAGATGGCGCTGTAACGGTCGATTTATGCAATAGCCCGTTATAAATATATTCTTGTATAAATCTAATTGACTTATAACTAATTTGAACAACAATTACTAGATGAAGAATAAAAAAAAGTGTACGAAGTGCAATATGATTCATATTCATATAATTTGCGTACTAATTGTCGAGATCGGTATGTTGTCGGTGCTCCGACAAGGCTTATCGAGCGTCGTTTGATGTGTTACGTCGTGTTGCAGTTCGGCGTGTCGAGCGCGTACTGTCTGGAGGTGTGGAAGCTGTGCGACGCGCTCTGGAGCGGCGACCTTGAGAACGACGGTGAGTGATTCAATTCAATTTGTTTTGTCAGTTGCGATCCGCGAGTAGTAACGCTCTGAGCGAATTCGCTCTGGGCTGCGAGTGTGAGCGTCGAGCGTTTAATACACGTATATGTTTGATCTTCGTAAGCTGTGAAACTTCGTTGCAATTTTTAGCGAGTTTCTACAATGATGATTCTTAATATTGCAGTAAGTTAAAAACGGAGTTGTTTGTTCGTTGTCCGATGGGGGCGCTGCTAGCAATAGGTTATTGGAACCAACTGTAGTAATCTAGAGATATCCAATGGAAGTGTACATCAGGCTGCATATTGTGGATACTGCTATGCGATGACGTCACGCCTGATCTGAATCGCGCTATCGAAGTTTTGTGCATCGCTTACATATAGGTGTACAGACATTGAACGCGGTCAGTCGGAGCTCGGCCGTTGTCCGGGCATGACGTTTCAGCCATAAGGAGTACTACTGTCTGTCGGCTTGGATGTCTGTTGTTCATTGCACCCACGACACAGGAGACCCTGGTGTGTGGGCTATGAGTTAACTTTATTTATTTATGCTGTGCAGGTGTCCCGGGCACAGACCTCCAGTCTGTGGTGAGCCGCCACCAGCAGCTGCTGCACTGGCTGCGGGAGGTGGTGTCCGACCACACGGACCGCGAGCTGGCCGCGCCCGCGCCGCCCGACCCGGACGACGGTCAGTATCATTATGGTCATAATTATTATAAAAATGATGAAAAATCTACAAACGCATAGTACCACGGTGGTTGTGATGTTTTCTCTCAAGCTTTGTAATACGCGTGCGCGTATACGTTTAACTCTTCAGCCCAGGTTGTCTGGAAGAGACCATTTGTATTTCTTCATCTTTTCTTTACTCTAGTGTATATATTAGAGTGTAATCATTATTGTTTGTCCCGTTTCTCCAGAGAGCGACGGGCACAGCGCGCGCGTGTGGACGCTGCTGCTGGGCGGGCGGGTGGTGGAGGCGTGCCGGCTGGCGCGCCAGCGCGGCGACCTCAACATGGCCACGCTCATCGCCCAGGCGTCCGGTACGTCGGCGTTACTTTATTAGTCTATTACAGTTGATAGACTGAAGACGGTTGCGTTAAATATTTAACGCAACTAGATTATACTATAGTGTTTGTGTGGCAGTGACTGTAGTTCTAGCTACAGTCAGAGTGGCTGTGGAGTAGAAATGGCAGCATTGCATCCAGGGGTACGTCGGTAGCTATCGTTCGTTCATTTGAACGATGTGCTGAGTAGTTACTTTCCCTGTTTCTTCTTTTATGTTGGTGTGGCTTGCCAGTTATGGTCGGAATACTATAGCACATGTTAATTGTAACGTCTTGTTCATACCTCTGTATTCAACAATAAACATTGATTGGTTGGTCAAACATCAGGTGGCGACCCAGCGTTCCGCTCGCTGCTGGCGCGCCAGCTGCACGTGTGGCGGCAGTGCGGCGCCGACCAGCTGGTGGGAGGCGCGCGGCGCGCCACTCTGCAGCTGCTCGCCGGGGAGCGCCCGCCCGGCCTCGAGACCGCGCCGTGGCCTGCCGCGCTGCGCGCCACCGCCAGGTATACATTGTATTAATTTAGTTCCAGAATTCGTTAAAAGATGGCGCTGGCAGGTTGTGCCTTTTTTACTCTGTGAAACGGCTTTGATCAATGTTGGAATGGAGGTGTTATCATTCGAATGAAGACTAATATCTGACAGCCTTGTGCTTCAGCTTGTGCGGTCATGACAAAGACGGTTGACATCACTATTGACGGGGGATAATTATGTATCAAGAAAATACTTCCCAATAACTAAGCCAATGTCTGACGTACGTCCGTCCGCCCGCAGCTACCTGTGCCCGCAAGTGCCGACGCTGGAGCAGGTGGTGCGCCGGTACTGCGCGCTGTTCGCGGCCGAGGCGGAGGACGGGGCGGAGGAGCCGCCGGACCTGGCCGCGCTGCCGGAGCACGAGGCGCATCCGTCCGGCATGCGGTTCCCGGTGCCGCCCTACGTGGACGCGTACCGGCTGAGCGTCGAGCACGTGAGTTTGTTTGTCACACCCACCATGCCACTTTTATAGGTGTAATCTACACGAACATTGAGCGCTGTACTCATATTGCTTTTAGTTATATATATATATACATATAATATCACCCCTTACCTCACATGTGTGTAAGACGATGTGCCCGTGCAGCAGGAGGCGGGCGCGGGGCGGCGCCGCCGCGTGCTGGACGCGCGCTACGAGCTGATCCGTGCGCGCGCGCTGCACGCCCGGCCGCGGCTCGCGCCGGCGCACTACTCGCCCGACCCGCTCGACTACTCGCTCAGGTAACGTTGGTTCGTCATATCAACGGTTTGTTGTTAGACACTTTGTTCAATTTGGCTCAGATATACATCGTAATGGATCTTCCCACAGAACTGAGATGTTATTTTGTGGTGAAAAATATCCTATGGCACTATTCATGTTGCCAACAATCTCACACCAGAAATCATACCATAAATACACATACGAATACACTTTCGCATTCATAGTATTAGTATCGATGTTAAATATAATGTAAAATTTTGTGAAAATTATAAATAACTATTTATTTCTGATGTTCATGTGGCATTCGTACACATGTAAAAATTTTAACTGTTTCCGAGGACAGCTTCCTCCTAGGGTGCTGGTTTGGAGCGCCCTCGCTGGAGAGCATCACGGGGGTCGCCGAGCAGCTGGAGGGCGGCGGGCGCTGGCACCTCGCCGTGCAGGCGCTCGCTTACCACCCGGACGACGTCGCGTGAGTACCCAGTATATCGTCTACTGTTCACATAAAATACACACTCCTCGACCGCTGCACGTGTTGTTCACATTTGCAATAAGGGTAGGCGCCGAAACACACAATATTCTGATAAAAAAATAAAATTGAAAATCATTTGATTATACAGGCGTCATTGATACACAACTACTTGGTATAGTTTTGGCTACAGCAATATTGGTTGACCGGTGGTGTGTACAGTTTAGGGTGAATAACTAACCAAGTGACCACCGACAGCCGCGGGCAGCTGATCCGCGCGGTGCTGGCCCGGCACGCGCCCGCCGCCGTGGACACGCCCGAGCTGAAGGCGCGCATGGAGCTGCTGAGGAGGCTGCGCGTGCCGCAGCGCTGGGTGCTCCTCGCGCAGGCCTACCGCGCCAAGTACGAGGTGAGGCCGTGAGGGAGCTGGGGGTCGATGCGATTTTTAGAGGCTTGCTGTACTAACTTACTTACCGGAATATTTTAACAATAGTTTGCTTTGTAATATGTAGTCCTATTATAATATTCAAGTGACGTTTATAATATTATTTAATGTAACAATGTGTTCGGCCGCAGTGCTCGCCCACGCTGGAGGCGGAGTACCTGGGCGCCGCGGGCCACTGGAACGCCGCGCACCGCGTGCTGGTCGAGGAGCTGCTGCCGCAGGCCGTGCTCGCTGGTGAGCCACCACCTACTACCCACTATTTCTACTTTCATGTATAGTCATTTTAATGTAAGACAATGTGCTCTCCGAGCGACCGAGCTCCGACTGACGGCTTCGCAACTTGCACAGCTATTTATAGGCATTGTATAAAACTTTGATAGCGCGATTCAGATCGCGTGTGACGTCATCGGATGACGTATTGTGTTCAGTATTATTATATGAATGTTTGGTCAGCTGTAGTTACGTTACGTACAGAATAGTATACTAGCAAAGGCATCGGTGGTGGGGACAGTGGAATCCATCAGATCTCGTGTTTTACAATAACTTAGCAGTGAGCCGATTCTATGACGCTAATGTCCTTCCCAAGGGTGTTTCATTGATGATAACACCACGGAGAGGCCTCCGCTGGTGGGGATCTTGTATATTTCTGTTTATAATCCTCATGCGGGCGATAATCACTCGCGAACACCGCTGTGGTTGCAGACAACGTGCAGAGCGTGAAGCCGCTGGTGGAGCGGCTGGCGGAGGCGGCGGCGCGGCGCGAGGTCAGCGGCTGGGAGACCGGCGGCCTGGCGCTGCACCACTACCTCTACGTGTGCGACGAGGTGCGCGCGCACACACACACACACACACATTGTATCATGTCGACACTAGCTGAACGGTCACCCTGTGTGGGATACTTACACTTAGGAGTCTGATAATAGTATCTTGACTCGAGTTGAAGTAATTACTTGAGTAACTATTGTTATGCAATAGCTAACAATTTGAACGAAGTAAAAACTGTAAAATTGTATAATTTAAAAAGAAATTATACGAATTAATACACTGCAAAGCTCTTTTAAACGGTGTTACACCGCTAGTGTTTGAAATATACAGAATATATGAATTATTATAGTACAGTATAAATAATACATTACTTATTATTACTTATTTAGTATATTTCAAACACTAGCGATGTATATTTTTTAAGTACACTAATATTTTATACTAACGGTATGTTTCAACTAAAACTAAATTGTTTATGTCGTATCGTAACCGCTGTCTGTAGATCCGCGGGCTGGCGTGCACGGGCGCCGGCGCCGGGGCGGTGGGCGCGCGGCTGGAGGCGCTCCGCCCCCGGCTGGCCGCCGCCTGTCTCGCGCTGCGAGGACGAGGACCCAGGTAAGTTCGGCGGTGATCCTCTCATACGAATCGTCAATAAATAAATAAAAAATATAAATCTGTTGTCTGAAATCGCCACAAAATTACCATCTTTCATATATCGCTCGCAACAGATTCACATTCTAGTGGTAAACCCCCCCCCACTAAGGTTATTTATAGACTATCCCTTATGTAGGAGGTCGATTCGTTGTGATATCGCACACGCTGTAGTGTCCCATGTCGTGCAGGACGGCGCGGCACGCGGCGGCGCGCGCGGAGATGGGCGCCCGGCTCGTGCAGCTCGCGCTCGCCGGCGGCGCGTCCGCCAGCGTGCTCGCGAGCATGCTGCGCGCGCTCGACCTGCCGCCGGACTGCACGGCGCGCGCGCAACACCAGGTGACCTTGAATAGACACTAGATTGAAATCATATGTTAACTACCTTCTTCAGCTCATCAGTCCATCTGATTGAGCAAAAACCCACAGTATAGACTTGATTGTAACAGTGTGGACTGTATTCTTGTACATGTTGACATAGAACTCGGAGGACGACCAGTAGGTACTGGATGCTACATCTCATTTCTGTGGAAAGATCCATTACGATGTATATTTCAGACAAATTAAAGGAAGTGTTTAACAACAAAGCGTTGCCTAACAAATGTTGATAGATATATATATATATTTATGTGTGTAAATATATATAGTACGACCTCCCGTTTGTTATTTATATGTTTTGGTAAAAAAAGTACATAGGTATTTTACAATATAATAAATGTGATTTGTCTTTTAGGGGAAGGTCTCCTAATTATGCAGATTTATACATAGACATGCCAGCTGTGAGCAGGACGGCTATAGTTTGATAGAGACTGCCCAATTAGCACTACTTTTCCACGAAAACGGAATTCTCATCTAAAATCATGTTAATTATCTGAATTTAAGGCTTTTACGCGTTCAAGTGAACGTCCCCGAGAAGGGAAATTTTATTGTCTTACTTCGTCTTCCCTAAGTTTATAATTGCGGACCGATTTCTAAATTGAAACGAGGGCCGTCTGTAATTGATGGTTTTATTGCAAATTGAGGGAAGTCATTAATTTTATTGGGGGGGATTGCGGAACTACGAAATAATTTGGCTTTGCTTTGTCCTATATACAACTCTGAATCGTTTTTTGGATTAACTACATGTTACCCTCGGCTTTGCTTGCGTGGTAAAAGAACAGCGCAAGAAAAGATTGTCGATTCCTTTTGCGAGACAACGCCGTGTTGTTAAACACTTTTTGTAAATTAGGTGAAATATACATTCTAATGGGTCTTTCCACAGGAATTTAATGTTTTTCGCAGATAAAAATAGCCTATGACACTTCATTCTCCCAAATATCTGCACACAAAAAATTATACGATAATGACGCTCCGTTAGTCATAAAAGGAGAACAAACAAACATACTTTCGCATTTATAATATTAAGTAACACATATAAGTATAAGATAACTCCTCTTTAACAGAGCCAAGCGCTGACAGAATCGCTAGCACTGCACCTTTCGGGATATGATATTAGTACAGTTATAAACCCGTATTAAGATAGTTCCTGTCTCATTACAGTTCTAAGCAAATCCAACAACTCGAAAACATAATTTAAGAAGAAAAGATAAAACTATGAGCAAGTCCTAATATTTAATCTGAATGTTTTCATATGCCCTCATACACATATTATTATGTGCCCCTAGAATGTTCCCTGTATGCATGCGATTGGCATAAAGCCTAAAAGTTGTGCTACACATGCAAATGTTATAGGATTAAGTAATGTTTTGAACTGTTTCATTAATGCAATTAGACATTACTCTTAAAACGTTGCTATGTCGTTCAATGAAGGAACAGCCAATCGCTACTAGTAATCGTAAGTTTCAAGAAATATACAATCATACTTTCTTGCAAGTACTTAATTGAAAGAAAACCTTAGGAAGAATACGATTAATTGTTAAATTTTACTGGGTATGTTATTATTTATATTCCTGGATATATCCCACACGAATTAGGATTAAACTTGACAGTCTTTAACAATCATAGTCATACCACGACACACGATTCTAAATATTTTTCATCAGTTGTTGTCTAAAACTCGTTTAAGTCAACAGATAATAAAGATTACGCTGTCCTGACAGAAGCGAGAACCCGTCGGGATTCCGAAGTTATTTTATAAATGACTTCCGGAACGATTCATTAAGAAAGTAATAAAAGCCACAAACCGATGACAAAATTTTAAAGCGAAATGTTGAAAACTTTACACAATGGTTTTTGGAACACAAACAACACGCTTTATCGCCGAACAAACGCCGATGTTCATAGAAAACTTGTCATTTATATTTTATATTTCGACTTGCCGCTCTGATAAGTTTGCCAAATTTTTCAATGGAAATTTATAAAATAAAAATGCGCCACACGGTCATAGCTCCACGCTAGGTTTCTGTGCTATGGGTGCGGTGGACAGCTCTCAAAGATCGCACACATCCAGTAAACAGAAGTTTAAATTCATCAAATATCTGTCTCGGTAGAAATCTAACATAGATCCCCATAAATGGTATTCCGTTATGGCAGCCATTGCACCACAAGAGTTTCCATAGTAATAGTATAAAGTAACACTGCAAACATTTGACAAATTTTAGAAGAGCAGTAACCTGTAACTAATCAAAGAAAAAGGATTCATAGGACTGAGCACGGATGCTTAGAGGTAAGCTTTCAGTACCTAGTTTATATAAAAGTTGCAAGAAACTAAGGGGTAAGAAACGAAAAAGCTCCAACAAAAGGAGCTTTGACCTTATCTATTGCTCATCGGGAGCATCGCTAGCAGGAAAGATTTGAGATGAGCTCCAAGAAAGCATGTAACTTTTATCTTTACTTCTATTATAAAGAGGTTATATGTGTGAGTCTGTATGTACGAAGTAGTGTTCGAAACTACTTCAATTTTAAATATTCTTTCATTACAGCCTATGTTATAACAATATTTTTTTTAATCTTAACGGCACCGGTCGAAACCAGTTCGTGCCGCCCTTTTTTTTGTATATAGACTACTTTATACTATACTAAATTTTCATAAGCAATGTCGCCCAACGTCGTAGATTATATTAGGAATATATTTTTTAATTTGTCTCTTTTGCAAACATTTATAAAACTGTCGTAATATGAAAATAGTATCGCTACATTCGAGTTCTACGAACGCAGGACCGACTCAAACCACTAAGGTATGGCTGCAAAATCCATTTTGTAAAATCCCCATCACTTTGTCTGGTGTACGTCTGCAGGTACAAGCTCTATTCGAAGCCGACGGAGCGTAAATCGTTCGGCTGTCGTGAAATCTTACAAAGCTTAACAATATACTTTCACCTACCACTCTACTTGGATTAAAATCTACTAATAAAAAGAATTTTCTATTTTTATGTGTACCTAATTGTGTATTTGTTCACGTTCTAATTAGAGAAAATGTATGTTTAATGAATGTAAATCGACAAACGCACAGATGAGTCACATGGTAAGTGGTTACCGTCAACCATGATGATCAATTATAACAAGCATTGCTAACGCGTTGCCGGTTCAGACGAAACTGAAAACGAATGCTGTATAGATTCAACTTGTCATTGCTTTGTTATTATGAATATGTGTTGTTTTTTATACTCGCTTATTTAGTACACAATCTTGGCACAACTTTTTATTATAAATTTAATTAATTTGATTTAAAAAAAATAATAAATAGTAAAGATACATTTGTTTTCAGGTGAACTAATT
>DWPA01007134.1:0-10526 GCA_018251375.1 Calpodes ethlius | reverse complement strand
GAATTTTATTTATAATTATAAACCTTTGAATATTTAATGCACATGCACATTGAGAGGTTGTTAATAAATAAAACAAAACATTTGATGCTTTTACATTCAGACATTTATTTATAATTTCATAAATATTGCGTGCTTGCCGATACAATATACTACTAACTTAGACAAAGTAGTTCAAGTACTCACAGTACGAGATGACGTTATTAATCTGTAGTTTCAGAAAATACGTAAAGAGACTAACATTAATAATGTCTGGATAATTTAAATAATAATTTAGTTATGATAAAACTAGAAAAATATTTGAAACTAATACATATTCTCACGCAAATAAAAATAAAATTTTGGAATGTTTACATAAACAGTTACGGGCAGTAACTGTTGGTAACACAGTAAGTAAATTATTTCGTCCGACTAAACTGTCATTTCTACTATATTTGGCGAAAACGTTAGAAATACTCTCTCAAATTTGAATGCCTACTCGATAACATTTATTTGCTGTTTTTATTCCAAAGAATTAAAATACGCTATAAAAAGGTACAATTTACATGCTTGCTAAAGTAAAAAGTCTGGTAATAAATATATTTATACTAATAATAATAGTTTAGTTATTAAATATGGATGTTTGATAAATAATTAATTATCATAGATTACTTTATTGATGCTCAGTTTGTCCTGCTAATGGATACTTCAGAACATATTCACCAATTTCTACATGCCTATTATAATCGAAGACATATTTTTAACAAGCGTGTAAATTGGAACCGTAATAAATTATTTAAATTTACACTCCAATAAATCAAAGACTGTAAAAAGCCTCAATAAATAGGTTATTAAATCAGTACCAGCGCTACCGTCCTCGGGCGACCGTCGACGGCGACAGCGCTCCCAGCGAATACATTACCGAAGCCCTGCCGCCTGCACCTCCATACACAATACACCTAACGAGATTGCTCATAATTTTTAAATATCACACGTACACCTACAGTAATAAGAGTAAGCGGTTAATTTAACAATATTGCGACGGGTAACAGGAAGTATATTTGTACTTAATTACGTCTTTAATTAACATTAAAAATATACACAGCTATATAAATTTAATGTAAAAAGCTTCAACCTCCATTTTTCTTTATCACTCCCATTCGTTGCGCGCCCACAGACGTGGCTCCCGGAGCTTACGTTCCTATACATTATAAAGTAATTCCACTTAACTGGACGAATTGTAAAGTCCGCGTCAAGTCCCGCGTGCTGGGATACCATCGAATACCCTTCCCCTAATAAATTTGTTGTTGTTACAACTAGATTGTTTTGTCAGAGTGGTGTAAGCACTGGCGTGCCGTTCAATACATGCTTAGATACAGGCCCACTAACGTTATCATTATGTTTTCTATACAAATTCACCAACGTGATGTAAATTAGTTAATATATCAATAAAGAAATAAAACTAACGAAATATTCGTAGAACTGAGCAAAGAATTTAAATTCCTAACACTTTTTTCAGCTCGCGTCTAGATGTAAGCACAACTGTCCATTTCCAGAAATAATGCTCATACATGTTACAGTTTCAAAGAAGTAGTAAATGCCGTCAGGTATGGTGTTACACTAGAGGCTGTTCCCAATATTCTATCGATCCATAATTTCTAGTAATAATGGCAGAATAATAAATATTCACTGTTGCTCTACGATAATGGATAGATGTCAACCTGGGAACTAGACCGGCTCGAGTGACAGACCCGAGTGTCATTTTTCCAAAATACACATATAAGAAAACACGTGGAGATATTAAAAAAAATGACAATCAACCTCGCCTAGTCCAACGATCACACGTCAGGGGGCGGCCTCAAATGTACATATGAACGGCACGCTCGTGGTTGTTTGTGTTGGTGTGTGTGTGTGTGTGTCTGTATTGTGACGTGTCGGCTACATGATAGCGACGTGCGGCGTGGTGGCGGAGTCGTCGGGCCAGCTGTACCGCGGGGGCAGAGCGCCGCTGTAGTGCACGTCGTACATCTGCGCGCGGATGAACGCCTCCGTGTCCAGCGGCTGCGGCTGGACCGACGCTTTACCTGTATCAGAGAGGCTTCGGGTCACCACAAACTATGGTACGTTGGGGTGGATTCAAACAATACCATGCTATACTATAATACTTCGCCAAGACAGTTGATAACCATTTCAGTACAAGCCATTTGACTAAAGTAGACGATGGCCGCGCCGTAGCATCTTGATGCGAATAATGTTACCAAGAGGGTTCATAGCGACCCGCGTGACTTAATGTTTACCATATCGAACCGCAATTCTAAGAGTTCTGTCAGAGTTCTGTCTGTTGACTGTCAGCGAGACAAATTGGAATGATGAGTTTAAATATCTGCTCTCGGTCTGGTTATGTATATTCTTAATTAGTGTTCATGGCTTTCAGGATACAAGGAAGTATAGTATGGGACTTTGAATGTGTAGAAAGAATATTTACACCTATGTCACTGTGTCACCTATCTAGACAAAATACTTTTTTATTAAATCGGACGCCAATGACTCATATTTCTCCACCATATCTCAATGTCATACTTTCTCTAGCGTGGTAAGTACGTGACCAAGTGTGGTACCTGTCTGGTAGGCGTGCTCGACGATCTTCTTGGCGATCTTGACGGAGCACTCCTGGATCTGGTCAAGCGGCGGATACAGGCTGCCCTCGTCCAGGCTTTCCTGAGACACTATCTCCGACAACGTCTGTACGGAACGAAACATTCATGAACATACCATCACTTTATAAGTAGCTAGCATTTTATTTTAAACTGCAACCTCACGATATGCGTATGGTGGTGTGGAGAGATTTAATTGGCAAGAATCTAGTAAAGCTTCTAGTACTCGAATGTCTTCCGAAGATTATCAACAATTTAAAGATCCTTTTTCAGTAACTGATTCGTCAGGCGAAGCCGTGCTGGTTTGGTCCATAGGCTTCCAGACTACTACCTTTAGTAGTTAAAAATACCACGTTACTTAGAACCTGTCTACATCAAAGTGGAGTATCTTTCGGAGATGACAGAGAAAAGAAAGATCTCCCCAAATCCCCAACAAGTTCCTAACCTCGGCGGCGAGCAGCATGAAGTCCTCGGAGATGTCGATGATTCCGGCGCAGATGATGCCGAGCGCCAGGCCGGGGAAGATGTAGGCGTTGTTCCCCTGGCCCGGCCGCAGCATGCGCCCGTCCTTAGTGCGGTAGTCCGGGAACGGCGAGCCCGACGCGAATATCGCACGCTCCTGCACAACCAGAGACGTAACCACTTAAGGAACTGATATAAACAACAGAATCATCATCATCATCTTAACCCAGAGAAGACCGATCTCACTGACTGGCTCGGTCCCCTCTTACAATGAACAGGCCATAGTCCACCACGTTTGCCAAGTGCGGATTGGTAGACTTCACCTTTAAAACCATTTGAAGCTCTCAGATGGACAAGGTTTCTACTCGACATTTTCCTTTACCGAAGCTGAGCTGAGATTTGAAATCGGGTATCCGCTTTCGGGAGATAAATCAAAGTTCAAACCGCGTGGCTCTCACTGCTTTTCACAAATATTCCGTTTAATAGTATTTGTTCTCACTGGCAGTATATGGAGGTGGTGTATGTGAAGATTAAACAGGAATTATAATATGCAGTAAATATGTTTTTTAAGTTGTGGTCCATTCTTCCTTGAATCATCACCAAATCTTGAACGCGGGTCCGAAACAAACACATAGCGTATGTTTGGGTAGTTACATCAGTGTTGGAGTAGGCCGCCTCGGCGGTGCACTCGGCCTTGCTGGTGGGGTTGGAGAGCGCGAAGATGACGGGCCGCGCGTTGTTGGCGCCCATCGCGCGCAGGATCTCCGTCGTGAACGCTCCGCCGATCGCCGCCGCGCCTGGATCGCACACATTGTCATAGTCAATATCAATTATTAGGGAAAAGACGAACATTTTTTTGGTCCAGTGACCAAACGCATGGCAACTAAGAACTTTTATGGAAAACAATAGGTATACGAATCCCAAACTCTGGGAGGCGCATAAAGCGCTTCGCAGCTCTCCAAATAAAAAGGCATAATAAGTAGGAAGTTTTATGGACAACGGGAGTTACTGGTACTGGAAGACAGAGCAGTGGGGTTGGCATCTGCTCCCTCCCTCGACACGCCCATGGCTGCTGACACATGACTGCATGTGACACATGACAAACAACTGAACACCTTTATCGCCATTTTACATCCAGATGTGGATAGAAATTTGTCGTTAACGTTTAGATTATCTAACTCTTAAGATTCCAAAGAACAATTTTATAAAATTCCGCGTAACAAATTAATATGTTTATTTGAATAGTAATATATCATAACTTATCCTAACGGTAAAATATGTAAAACAAAAGATATCTAGAGATTAAGATGATTCATCCATTTTGAGCCCAGCCAACCTCTCCTACTGGCGGTACACTAATTGTGGTACTATGGACCAGGCTATGGCGTTAAGAATGACGTCTTTGATGTTACTGATATCTATGCTCGACGGTGATTACTTAAAGTTAAAGTACTGTTTGTCGAGTATTTAAAGTAAATCAAAAGAATGCGATATACCAATGAGCACAGAAGGCTTGGCGGTGTTCACGACCTCGGCGAGTGTGCGAATGGGCGGGCAGTCCTTGGCAAACTTCTCCTTGTGCTCGTTGATCCCGCCCTCGGGCCTGTTCTTCACGATCAGCCCCTTCGAGTCCACCATCCAGATCCGCGAGCGAGCCTCAGCGTCCGACGTGCCCTCCGCCTTCATCGCCATCACACACAGCTCCGCGATACCCAGCGACGCCTACAATGTTAACATACAATAGTGTGTATCAATCAGATACTGATTTATTTATCGATCGCTCGAGCTAAATAGTTAAATACTTCTTTCAGATTCCGTTTTCCAAGCTGAGAAATAGTGTAAGGTATGTATTACTATTATCTCTGAACTAGATAAGTAATTAACGTTTAATTTTCTTCTACTTAGAGTTAATTTAATTTAACCATATTAACGCAGGGACTTGAGTACAAATCCTGCATGTATATATTCTGTGCTTTAAGTTAATTATCACAGGCTTCGGTGATGGAAAATATTACGAAGAAACCTGCACATCCGAGAGTTTTCCATAGTTTTCTCGAAGGTGTTTGAAGTCTACCAATCCGCACTTGGTCAGTGTGGTGGACTATGGCCTGTACCCGTCATATTGTGTACAGACCCGAGCCCAGCAGTGCCACAGTTACGAGTTGCGATGAAGATGATGATGTTACCTCTCCGGCGCCCTGGAACACGATGACGTTCTCCGAGAGCCGCTTGCCGGTGATCCGCAGGCTGGCCAGCAGCCCCGCCACCGCCACCGACGCCGTGCCCTGAATGTCGTCGTTGAACGTGCAGTACCTGCCGCACACACGTACATTTTTAAAAACATTATTAACTACACACCTCATGCTTGACCCACAAGGATATTCGGCATTACTAATATAGTGAAAAGAACGCGGGTCGTATCTTTTTATGTAACCGTTTCTCCGACAACATGTATACATGTTCAACAAATCACACATAACCAGGATTCTTTATATTACTACTGGTACAAACACAGATTAAAGATACCTCCATCACAAACAACCCAGAAAACATGTATCTTTCTTTACATCTCTCTTGATTGCTTTTTTTTACATAATATAAGTCAATGCTCGACTACTATCCCACCTGATAGTAAGAGACGATGAAGTATATAATGTTGAGCGCACTAACTTATAAAGAGCCTATTCACTCTCCTTTTGAAAACTCCCACATTATCCTCAGGTGGGAACAGTAGTTTGCTCTCGTCCCTGGTTAAACAGACCTATCTTATGGCCCACCTGCATGTTCACCGGCGAACTAAACCAAATTCTTAGATTACAGTGGATTTCTCCAAGATTCTGACCAGCTTTACTTTAAAGAAGCATCTTTCTGAAATTCACAAAAAAAAATTGTCAGCGCCTTACTTTCCGCGGTACTTCTCGAGCAGCCGGAAGGCGTTGGCGTTCCCAAAGTCCTCGAACTGAATGAGACAGTTCTGTCCGAAGCGGCGCACCACCGCGCACATGAACTCGTCGATAAACTCGTCGTAGGCGGCGCCGCGGACACGCTTCTGTCGCAGCCCGATGTACAGTGGGTCGTCCAACATCGACTGCGTGTTGGTGCCCACGTCTGCATTGTATTGACAAACTTTATTAGCGCCCGTACAATAGCCACTACATATCTCTATCGTAAGTTATCCACAAAGCTAGACGCACTTCATCATTATGTTTGTATGTAATGGACTTTTAAATCTATTTCATGTATGGCGTGAAGCAAAAGAAGGTAAAAGATAAGTGCCGAGGCTTAGTTTAGACACTAAATCAGACACAAACTGCAAAACATTTGTTTTTTGTTATTACGAACTATTACTTATCATCAAACAGTTTATGTGATCTGTGTATAGAGATGAAACAGGCTTAAAGAAAAGAAAGATAAAGGAGTATGATATGGCGTCGCGTGTAAGATTAGATTAAAGTAAAACAAGATGGAGCGCATAAGGATTTAGTAAATAAAAGCGGAAATCAGAACGTCGAAACGGAGTAGTAGATTAGTCTGTGAGCCTTTCCACTACCGTTACTCATAGTATTAAGATCGTGTTTTGTTTCATAACTTAATCTTCAACTACTCACATCTATACTCTAAGCCTTAAGATAAGTTTTCTAAAATGTGGGTACCAGAAATAACAATTGAAAACATATCTGGCTATAGACTCACCCAAAGTGATGGGCAGACACTGGTGTGGCTTGATGCCGGCCAGCGCGGTGTACAGTGACAGCTTGCCCACGGGGATGCCCATGCCGCACGCGCCCAGGTCTCCCAGCCCCAGGATGCGCTCGCCGTCCGTCACCACGATCGCGCGCACGTCAGTCTCTGGCCTAGAGAATATAGGAGTAGGAATTAGTTACGCGTTAAATGAATGTCAGTGCATTCATTAAATCACTTTACGACAAATCCTAATACTCTTTCCGATCTTAATGTTTGATAAAATTAGTAGTCAAAGTAAAAACAACCAACACTAATTATACGTGATCTTTGACCATCGATAAATAATTTAACGAGGGTTTGAGACAGATAGAATATTGAAAACGGTCGTTTAAAAGAACCTAAATACGCTTAGATATAGATACCAAATATAACATATAACCCGGAACATAGTTAAATATCGAAGTTAAAGTACCAAACAAATTACATAAAATCTCAAAAATCGAATGCATAACATTCATCCAAGTGTCTATAGAAACCTACTTATTGAGGAAGTTCACTGAGTTGTACTAGTAATAACCACTTATCATAGAGACGTAAACGCACCAAGGCCACTTAACGCGTAGGAAACTACCCATTTCTGATCTAACGGAAGATTATGAATCATAATTATTCATTACGGATTATTGAAAAGATGCTGGTCAAAAAATACGCCAAGCAATGACTAGCAAATTTTTGGTGACTGTCACTTTTAAGCATTTTTTTTCCTTTCATGTGTGACGATATTCAACGTTCAATTTTATTTCAAACTCGCTTCCAAATACGCTTCGTCACCAAGGCAAGCGAACTAGATAAATATATCTCTTGGCAATCATATCGTTAACTGATCGAGAGATAAATGCAGCGTTTGATTCGGATGAAGATTGTTGAAAGATGATAAATAAATAGTTGAAATTACAGTTTACGTAATTTCATGTGCGGCATGATTAATATTAAAGTCTGCTATTCGCTCAGGGCCGGACAAGTGTATTTTACGTAAATATTATCTACTGTTTTATAGTAATAATAATTCGACGACACCTTGAGCCTGAGGCTGGGGATTTCGTCGGCTGTCAGCGAATCAAAAATTCGATAACAGACATTTATGTGATAGATAAATTATTGTTTTCGGGTCATGGGTGGTAGTAATGTTTAGTGTTGTCCAATCCACCCAGAGCACGAAGAATAAATACTTGTTGGGTGTATCTTTAATAAATCGTTCCATAAAAGCTTGCACAGCCTGATGGCTTTTTTCAATTGTAAACAGACTTCAGCCCTGAAGTGGTTTCTTAATAAGTTTAGCTGTGATTAAGGCTGGAATATTAGTGGTGCCTACATCAGACATTCTAAAACTGCTTGTTGCTAGCACTTTAATACCAAAACTCACCAGTTCTTCAAGACGTCATACACGTGTCCCTTGTCGTGTATAGTGATGAAGAGGCCACGCGGCCGGCGGTACACCAGACCGTACTTCTGGCAGGCCAAGCCCACCGTCGGCGTGTACACTATCGGCATCATGTCCGCCACGTTCTCGCCGACGAAACGGTAGAACAGATGCTCGTTGCGGTCCTAGTACGATACAATAAATAATGAGGGTCTTCCGCATTATTTCTATAGGACAACTCATCGATAGCACGTTCGATGTTGCTCATATCCGTGGACTACGATGACAGGGGAACAAAGGGGGGGCATTGTAGGGCAATGCCCCCCCTTTTAAAATTAAAATCACTATGCCCTACTTTAAAAATACTAATTAAAATTAAAAGCTATTGAACATATATCACTTTAGATGATCGATTTAGGAGTCCGTGCTTCGAGGGCAGATCAATTATATTTTTTTTTTACTTCCGCCCTACCAGTAAACCAATGCTGCCTTACTTCAAATTCGATTCTAGCTACAGCCCTGTACGATGATCAATTAACATCATATAGGTCAATTGTTCATTCGTGCAGACAAATAATAGTTAATATAATAATTATTAAAACATTTAATTTATAACATATAAACACTAAGGTTACAGTAACGCTGGGTTCAATCGGTGACTATGGGATATGTAATTTGTTGTATACGATCGACCTCAGTGACAACAGATAGTGTATGAAAACGCAAAAGTAATAGTAGTAGTAAGTCTACCGTCAGTCAGAACGTCGACAGCATACGTCCATATACAAAAACGCACCGCGTATGCACAATCTACAATGTAGTAATGTGCAATAAAATAAATAATAAAAAAACTGTACGATATCACTACAAACGTACAATGCATTACGGCCTGGATACTGATAGCCGTAGTTAAATTAACCAGAACGATAAGCGAGAACCGAGTCTGACTGGAGTCTAGCTAGGGGATACATTCTGCATGATTAATCATTATGACATTCATGACCGAAGTGTGATAGTGATAGGCGCTGTTGTAAAAATATAAATATAAATATCTTCCCATTCACAACTATTTATTTTACATTGAGATAACTATATAAGAATACATACAATTCCGGTATGATAAAAATATTTCTCGATTGCTGGCTGTGTTATAATTTACAATAACAAAATTGTTTTGATTACGAAAACCGGACAAGACATGAGTAAAGATTAATTTCAGTTTGACGCATCATGTTATATTTCAAATAGCATAAGTAATAATTCTTAGTTGATTTCGTTTTAAAGCAACGTTATATATTTAAAAGAGCTAAAGTAATAATTGGAAAAACAAATAATGCGGGTTACTAAATTAGACACATATACGGCATGTCCCTTCGTCTCCGCGCATTCTGCGGGGACAATTTCAAGGGATGTGAGAATCTCGAAGATCATCTTTTTACCCGGTCGTGAAATCCAGGGTAGAAGTATCTCCCGCTAGAGAGAAGGACTTCTTTTTAAGCGGCGGATTCTTTCGTCGTCCTTATAGGACTCCTACTTTTTCTACTAAATGTATTAAGTCTAGTAAATTGTTGTACTCACGAGCAATCCCATAAGATAAACGTATTTATTGAGCGGGTTCTCGTAGCGATCGATGGAGAGCTTGCACAGATGCACCTGCTCCTCCTGAGTCTTCACCCTAGCCGGCAGTAGCCCGTGGATGCCGAGCGCTTGTCGCTCCTCGATAGAGAATGCCATACCCTGGGAACAACAACAAAAGTTAAACACTTCAAGTCATATTTTTCATACATTGTTAAAGACACACAAAAAAGGCATTATGAACACACAAATAAACTGAGAACAAACATTTCGTCCCCAGAGAACGAAAACTGACTAAGTTACATTTCAACCAAAATTACTTTTATTGCATTACCTATCATAAAATTTACTTTATAGAGTATCCTGATTTACAACATAATAATATGTATTAAAAAATGGCATTGTATCTCCTCTAGACAAATAGCGATTTTTGTTAAAAAAATACTAATTTGCGATTTTATCGAAAGTTGAAAATTGTTACTTATTTTTTCTTCTATGAGGACGATTTGCCTGTCATATAAATGTCTGCCGCAGCTGGAAGTAAGACCCGGGGCTGCTCACTCGACAGACAGTTACTAATGGTGCCTATAGGATTAAAGTATCGTATACACGATCACGACTGTACAAGATATCTTTCTTAATATGAAATACCTTCATTAATTCTGCTAAATAGAAGAATCTTAAGACTACTACAATACCTCGTAGATATTTACGCAATAATGCATTTGTCGCTTTTGAAGTATAACACCAAACAC
>DWPA01007133.1:0-10527 GCA_018251375.1 Calpodes ethlius | reverse complement strand
CTCCTCTAATTTACGCCATTCAGACCGGTCCTGAGCCTTCTGAATCCAGCGAATACCCGCTGTCTTTTTCAGGTCGTCAATCCACCTGATTGCGGGGCGACCTATACTCCTTTTTCCGAGACGTGGCCGCCATTCAAGTACCTTTGTTCCCCAACGGTTATCGGTTCTCCTTACTATATGGCCAGCCCATTGCCCCTTCAACCGGCTTATTGTTTAAGCTATGTCGGTTACCCTCGTTCGTCCACGGACCTCATCATTCCTGATGCGACCATGTAGAGAAATACCGAGCATAGCCCTCTCCATAACCCGCTACATGACTTTAAGCTTATGAATTAAGCCATTAGGAAAGAAGCCATCTGGCAACGCACATTTCTCGAACAACTTCGACTTGAGGCCCTGAGGTATTTTGAACGTCATGATATGACGCAACTTCCTGAATGCAACCCATTCGAGTTGGATTCTACGAGTGACTTCTTTCTCGAAGTTGGACTTACTCATTTGGATCACTTGTCCTAGGTAAATGTATTCGTCTACAACTTCAAGAGCAGCGCCGTCAACAGCAACCAGTACATATCACATGTTACTACAAGTTAATGATACTCTTTGTTAATGACAGTAGAGGAAATACTTAAATGCTTAAAATGTTCTGTAATATAATATATAATAAATAAATGAAGTTAAAAAATACAGAGTGGACATAAAAATCTAAATAATATTCGACAACATAAATTGACAACTTTGCTCCTTTCGTCTCCTCAAAATTATGCTTTTTCGACCTGAATACTCGCTCTCTATATAAGATAGTGTTGGCCATCTGTATATCATTTTAAACGACCTATAAAACACGAAGTGCAACAGTATTAAACAAATTGATAATGACATTTCAGCATTATCATCATCGTAACCCTCAACTTTCTCCCAGCTAAGATCTGTCAGGTGTTGACCTCGGTCAAGTGTTAGGCATACTTCTACCACATAACAACTCGTAAACAATTATCTTTTCGTATTTCTTTTTATATTTAAAGATTTAACCTAAACAGACATAGTAAGAAAATTGGATGGTAAATAAAATACCTTATATACTCTTTTATATACGGGCAAAGCACAAAGCATACAAGACAAATCATATGAGCTCAATCTTAATAGAATTACTTCGTTAAATTTCAAAGTCCTTACTTCCACTTTCGGAGACGGAAATCAGACCACCTATATTACATCATTATTGGGTTGTCTTCTATTTCTTATCATCATCACAACCCACAACAGTACCACTGCTTTGCTCGGATAACCTCCCACAATGTGAGAGGTAAAGGACATAGTCAACCACGCTGTCCAAGTGCAGATTGGTATTCACACACCTTCGGGAACATTATGGAAAGCACTCAGACATGCAGGCGTGCAGGATTCGAACTTACACCCTCACGTTCCGAAAACCAACGTTCGAACCACTATGCAATCACTGTGCTTCCAACGCTAAAAACATTATTTTATAGCGTTACTGCAATAAATTAAACTATTTTGTTTCTGTGTTGTAAACCTTAAAAAACCTTTAAAAATATCAGTCCATGCAACATTAATGTATAAAGCCATCAAAACTATGACAATACGAAAAGGCAACCCTTAAAAGGAAGTTTTAAATCCGCTTGCAAGATTTGAACACACATAAGCTGCAAGTCCAATAAAAGTCTGCGATATGACTCACAATTGTTTCAGGTATGAGCACTTTTTTTAAACGAAAGAAACAGGTTTCCGAAGCGAAGTTTACTGGCTACCTAAATAAAGTATGTACCGTACATACGCAGACCACAATTCACTTGAATGACGCTGGAACTGCGGGCGGAAACAAAAAAGTGAGTACAATAGCGAATGGGTTTCGATTATGGTCATCCGATGTTGCCGGACCATTGAACATCGGACTTCCACTACAATACCAAATCAGTTTGCGATAGATTCCTGGTTTTGTTATTACAAAAAACGGTTTTAGTGTACGCTTCGATAACTCTATTCAATTATCGTTGGCAACAAATTGTTGGTCCATTCAAAGTAATTGCCAAAAAAATATATTTATATTTAGTTCATCGATGTTCAATTTATATAATGTTAGAGGTATGTTATTGACGTCATTCTTTTGTGACTATTTTTCTTTTATAATTTGCAACTGACTTCGTAAATTACTTAGTTTTCTCTGCGCTCTCATTTCATGCTAAGATAACATGCAAAGGATAATTGCATTAATTAAATATATTTTTTTATACAGTCAAATGTAGATATCGAGACCAATGAACGTCTATCAAAACATTGATTGATTTTAAAGGGAGTCTCCTACACGAGAAAAGCTGGGGTATTATGTATAAGTGAATTGGAAACACGCGGCAAGAGTACAATCCGATAAAAAAGTCTTTAGGGAGCTCTCGGACGCGTTATGATACTGGATGGCAATTTTAAATCCTACGCTGGCGAGCGTGTGGGAAAGGGACAGAGGGCTCTCTGGTAGACTGAACTTTTTATGTGCTTTAGAGAGAAGAGAAGAGATTTTAAACTTTATGTGAATGAGATAGAATTTAGAAGGACAAGTTATAAATTTTATCTGTATAACTTCCAATTTGATGATATCTATAATTACCTTGGTTATAAGATTTACTTCGTTCAAATTCTTAATGATTTAATAATGTTTCTTAAGTAATTACTCAACTTTAAGTAATTACTTTATCGTGAATATAGATATAAGTATTATTATTCCAAAAATAATGTTTATTAACCTCACTCTCATCCCAGTCATCCTTTGTCATATTTTTTTTTACCCAAACAAGTAATAGGCTATCCTTATTTTTCCAAACAAATCCAATAACACTCCCCCACGCAATTATTCAATCATCGAGGGGTCCATTTTTTGCACTCCACAAATAAATTTAATTTTTTCGAGTGTTTGCCCCAAACACGTCGCTGTTAAACCCCCAAAATTACCATTTTGCACAACCGTTCAGGGCTCTTCAACTACAAAAGCAGGACCGCAAGTTTATGTAATGACCCTACAAGGGTTAGTAATGCTCTTACGGAAGGGAAAAGGGGATATAAAGATCCTGGATGAGATTGTGAGAGGGATAAATAAGAAAGAACGGTGGAATTTCCGTGGATGTGAACATTTTCGTTGGATAGAATAGTTTCAGGCTATTCTATTTTTGAATCAAACGTCGGCTCTGTATATACGAATTTCTGTTTGAATGGTATTTGAAATAAAGCAAAATCTGTTTAATCATTTCAATTTTATTCTATATGGAACAGCGTCTAAATAATGCTGCATACAGGTAAATATGATATTCAAATATAATTTTAATTTTAGCACTTTTTTAAATAACGATACATCGCAATGGGTAAGAGGCAATCGTCTTTTTTCGATTTGTGTGTTAAAAAATAATATTCACGGTAATTTAAAAATGAAACGCAAACTATTTCATGTACCTAAACTTAAAAATTCAGTATTAACCGAATCATTACCAACTTCTATAAATGTTTTGACTGACATAGTCGAAATTATTTTGTTATTTTTTTTTAAATATTAAATTTGGATATTTTTGGACAGTTAATTTAAACAATAAAACAAATGAATGCCTTACTATACATACAATCACATTTTGATCGATGATGTATCGACCAAATAACTGACATTGATATTTAACATTAGCGCCTGTCAAATTACTCCGCAGGAATATATATTTAATTATAGTATTTGTGAAAGTGAGTAGTTCTATTGATATTTGTATATTTATTTGTAAAGATATTGTAATCAATTTTAAAAACTATGCACGTTTAACCAATAGAAATGCAAACTTAGCAATAAAAATACCTTGTGAAAAATGTAGAATACCTTGATTTGTAATCTCCGGTGTGCAGAATAAAGAATATTCTCATTTGTATTTTTAGTTCCGCGCTCACCATCTCAAATACACCCACCATTTTTGATAGAATGGGCGATACAACGCGCAGGCAAGTCATTTAGCAGTAAGTGATTTCCGCAGGATTCCGGATTAATAAAGAAAACATGGATTCACATGTCTTTCCTTGACGACTTTGATTTGCAGATACGACTTTCTACGTAAGCAGACCTACTATAATGTACGACGGCCCTATAGCCTAGTTGGTAGTGACCCTGCCTGCGAAGCGAGGGGTCATGAGTTCGATTCCCGGCCGGGGCAGATATTCATGTGACAGATAAATATTTGTTCTCGGTTTATGGGTGTTAGTGACATGTTAGTTGTGTTGTCCATGCAACCCGCGATACAGGGCATACTATTGCGGGGGTATGAGTGTGTTAGCGTTTATTATCGTTTATCGTTTATAATTGTAACTAGCAAAAAGAATAAGCTAACTTATAGATATCTGTGGGAAGCAACGATTACCTGCAAGTGCCATAAAAAGTCGAAGTTACTTCAGAATTGTCTCTTCCAGTAAGATCATTAATTTTGCTTCGAAATGGCGCAATCTAAAAGTGCACTTAGCAATATTACGCATGCAAATCGCCGTTCGCCGTCATCTGTGTCGGTAATCCGATTATACCGGAAAACTTCGCTGTTCTTATATGTGAACAATTGCCAACAACGCCTCTATTCTTCCATGTGACAAAGGATTTTCGCCTCTATGTTAGCTTGATACGATCTATAATGGCTCTTTTGTGGAAACAGGTATTGACGCATCAGACGGAGAGCGTTTAATCCGCTCTGAATTGAACGGGGTTGCTATACTGTAAATAAAAGTAGGCATATAATTCTTTTATCGCCTATTTTCCCTTTTTTTAAATCCTTATATCTTTTGGAAATCACTTGCCAAACTGATTTAATTATTGTGCTTTTAACTCATTATTCTTATAACAGGGACAGTTTAAACAAGTGATGTAGTTTGTTTAGCTTCACACCAGGTAGCGCTGTTATCCATTTCACGTTTGTATTGAATGTTTGTACTAGATATCTGAATTGTCTGTTGAATTACCTATCATATAAAATACATAGTTTTGTCTTTCTGGTAATATTTTCATACAAATATATTGCCGAATAACCTGAAGCAACCTATATACTATATTTTCTCTACATTTCCAGTAATGAATAAACCGTTCTTCGTATGAAATATCTTTATCTACCTACCCTATGAGAGGGCAGCACTCAAGAGCTTTATTCGATTATGCAAATGAAGGCGATAATTTTAAACTTAATTGTTCTCTTCATCAACAGTGTGGCGAGTGATTCAGTTAATTACCAGTCTCTGTGGTAACCGATGACTGCTGGTGTAAATTACCTCGCATGGCCGTGCGATGAAAACTAGCATCTACCGGAGTTACGAGGATATTACATTATTGATTATATTGAAAACTATACGAGAAATAATGTACATTAAAAAGACGAGATAATACCACTCACTATTTTTGCTTTTCAAATCGCTGATAGATTTGTATAGGTCTTATCGATGTCTCCGATGAAATAAGCGGTAATGTGCTATTGCTGACTTTTTCATGTTATGCAATTTTTTCCCGATGTATTTCATTATTTGTTTTGGGGTTACGGTTAACAGCTTTTTTACATTGAAAATTCAAGTATTAAGCTAATTTTGGAACTTTCTCAATCACAACTGTATCTAAAGAGATAGTCAAACAGTTTTAGATTATTTAGAAAGCTGCAAAAGTTTGCTTCTTTTCATGTTCATGTTTTGTAATAAACATTTTTCTCTACGGTATTGTTCACAAAAAATGTTTTTTATTTTTGTTTTGAAAAGTATTGATTTCACAATTACCGCTTTATTCGTCGGAAGCATCGATATAATTTATAGCATATTGATAACGCCTATATAAAATTTAGATGGCACCACGAACAGTTTCCAAAAGTTCAGAAAAATTTAAAATTGAACCCGATGTAATCAATTACATTGTTCACCAAACTAAACACTAAACCGAAAATCGTCAGAACGCATTTAAGACACCGATGACACGTCCCTCGTCAAATGTAACTAGATACTCGTAGTTGTTACTAGCATAATTTATCATTCAATTTTCTCATTATGAAATATTTTTTTTAGGCCTTCTCCCTTCTCGCCCCCCTCCTCCCTTTCTACCCTCCCCACTCCATAAATGAATAAATCACAGACAAAACTATAAAAACCTTGCCACTTACAATACTTAACCTACCTACTATTTAACTAACAAAGACTATACTGATGTATATCACTAACAAACATTCACTAAAAAGAAACTGAATTTTCGCCAGACAAATCACGGTCACGTCCTGACCCCTCTTCAGAGTGACACCTCACTCGCGTGTTCACTCCGGTGCCTTATTGCCTCACTTGTCACTCGGCTCACCCCTAACCAGTGACACTCAAACTTTACAGAATAAATGGTACATTTTTAAATGCATCTTTATTTATGTTTCCGAAAACGTGGTTGTATTCTTGAATACTTTCAACTACTTATCTTCTTGAGGGATTAGTATGTTTGTGACAGTGTAACAGCGGCTGATAATGTTTCTGTTGGATAACATACATACTTCAGATATAATATGTTTGAAAACATCACATAGCCCTATAACATGTATTAGCGTGGCAGCACCTTTAAGTTCCCCGCCACACGCACACCTGGAAGTCTCCATGTGTTACACAATATATACATAAGATGTCCTTCAATGAAGAAGCGTTTATTCAGGATGATTTTAAAGAAATCGTGAAATAACTTCAAAATTATAAATGACGATAAATTTAAAAATGTACGTGTTGTATAAATATTTAATTTAAACACATATATCATTGAATAATCTGCATTGCCTGCCCTCTGAAGCTAGAAAGCGCTTTATGTCTGTCTCTTCATGTCACCAAATTACAGATAAAATATATCTTTTGAAACCTGAAGGGGAGTCGAGACTAGCTTAAAGATAAGCACTTTCTCTCCGTTGACTACACCAGACTTACTGACACCATTCTAGTCTGACAGAAGAACTCTTTTAGCACATCCCTTCAGAACCCCGAGTAATTTCCCGAGAATACCTACACACCATCAATCCTCTAAATTCATTACGCTACGCCGTGCATTTCTAAATCGATCCTAAATGAAAATTGCATGAAAGCAGTAAACACGCTCACGGCATTCGGAGGGTAGGTCGTAAAAAACTCAACCGCAATTAAATATTTACTTTATTTTCACAGCCCACGTTATAAATAGCTTGATAGCGACAAAGGTTCGACACGTGCCACGTTCGAGCTTTGTGCTCAGGAAAGGCACGACTATAATTTAGAAAAACAATGAAAATCAAGATCAAAGGTACAGGTAAGTGAATTTATGTGTAAAAGCTTCACCAGGCCTGAATAAAATGGGAGTAGACCTTAGATTTCTTCAATTACGATAGGAATTATAGTCGGCATATCGGTTATAATCAGAGAAAGACTACTAAACATCTTCTGCACGATTCTGCTTCTGCGATTTTCCCAGTTATTAAACCAATTAATTTACCTGTTACCACTCCTTAACTGCTGTAGTGATGTCCTCAAATTTCTCAGCCTTGTCTCTAATTGATAAATGGCAAAAAAAACAATTGTATGTGCTTCCCCTCGCTGTTTCTGTAACATAGGTCTTCGGAAATACCACTGCACCTATTTCTGGGAAAATCTATTGTATGTAATTTACTCTAGTTTCTTGTACAAAGACATTTGAAAAAAGAACATAATTGTGACGTCTCTGTGAAGTCAATAGAACACTTAAATTATTTTTTAGATTTTTTGATTGTTTCATAATTAGTTATTAACTCTCAAAAACGACTTTACCGATTCTTAAACGGTTTTTATATGCCCAAAGCTTAAACTTAATAATATTTAGTGTTTTATGTACTTAAAATTTTATCAGACAAAAAAGATTAAAGTTAAAGTTTTCGTCTGATCTTTTTTTTTAATGTGTACAGATATATTTCCCGAAGCAAAGTGAACGCGGTTACCAGTATAACATAAACATTGAGAACAAGGGTCCGACACGTGGGAGGGAATGGCAAAACGCTTTTCATTCAGGAAAGTGTACTTTTAATACAATGGGGGAGCTCGACCGGAATGGATCACTCAGTTGTGTCTTAACCGCGGTCGAACTAACGCGAAATTGACGCGATAAGCGTTTTTATCTTTGGCCTATGATGATTTTATGGCATGTTTCATGATAATAACTTTTCCGGAAAATAATGAAAATTAAAAACTACAATCGGCATCAATTACGAAAAAAAATATTTCAAATAAGATTTAGTTAATAATCTAATTAAAATTTTACTACTACTAGCTATAATATAATATACTATAAGTATAGTTTGTACTACTGGATAAATAATATTTTCGACGTAGACTTATTACTTGCATGACCAAACTAATTAAACTTAATAAAAAAATAGCAATTATTTAATGAAACAAAGTAGAAAAATAGGAAAAAAACCTTGTGACAACATTACTACTCGTCACGCTAACCTTCACGCTATTAAAGTTGTCTACAACATTCGCAGGATGTACGTAACTTCTAAATACGAACATTGGTGCACGAGCAGCTTTCCTAAAAATATTATTTACCTTGACAACAAATCTCCCCTTGCCATTAACTTACCAACCATTGAAAATATATTCCTGCCTAGTTGGCTAAAAAAAATTAAAAAGCAAATCTTTAATCGCGCCAAAATACACTCTGTTTGAACAGGGCCTTAATAAAAGTACCCCTTCCGGCAGTTTTAAGAATTGAAGGGTCTTTTATTGGAATTTCATGTTGAAATTTAAGTTTTTCATAAAGGGGCGAAAAATTACAAAGTTACTTTTGATTTCGGTTCCTTAAGTTTTATATTAAAAAAGGTTAAAATGTATCGTTATGAGTATGCTAGAACCGGGATACTTAACTCATTCTCAGCTTTATGAAATTATTTAAACGAAAGGAAAAGATATATTAGATAATGAGTAGTTACGTAATTATATATTATACAAATACCTGCATATTTTTTTCATTTAAAGAAAAACACGAAATTTTAGTTTCACTATAATTCCTTTAGGTGGCGTTGTATCGAATTTTCATATAACACCTGAGCTCATTTTATGGTAATATAGTCCCATATACTCGTATATACATGTTTCCAACAGCACATTGAGGACTTGAGGCATATGTATGTGTACTTCCTTCAGGAAGCTAAACTTTTAATGAAAGAGGCGATTTCAGAACTCATACTCATCATCAATAATGTTACATTCTACACACATTACATTACACACACGTAGAACAATATGGTTATATATAAATAAATAACTCACTATACTTCGCCTTTTCCCTCGATTTAGCTCGACAATATATACACACGCACGCATACGTATTTACAACGCCTGTTAGACATTTAAATAATGTGAAATAATATGTTTAAAGTATTCTATCACATTTTGTCGCAAACTAAAACCTATAGATTTGTTTCTAATCATAGCTTTGTGATAAGGATGTTTTTAGAAGTACGCGTTTTTATTTTTGTAAATGATAATAGTAAAGAACCTGAATATTAAAATATTTTATCATTTAACATAATAAAAATTTGTGTAGAACATATTTCACACCACACACACACAAGTTTAAACTGCCGCCTCGGGAATGCATTATAACTACACCATTAACTTCTTATGTTAAAAATTCAGTCTCGTAACGCAAAACTTTATCTCTGCAGTTACAATATAATTAAAAAGTGTCCGCGTATGTGCAGGTACATACGTGTAAGCTGAATTCTTATTTATTTATGTTTTTTAATTTTTTTTTTCTTTTTTGTAATTTTTCACTAGTAAGTCATTTATAACTTTCTACTTTTTGAACTTTAAAAATGTTTTTATCATCTTTAACCTCGATTATGGTCGATATGTTTTTATTGTGATATAATTGTAATTCGTAAGTATCTTACGAAGACGCAACATTAAAATGTTTTGCAATAAACGTTTCCTAAACAATTGGCATTTTTTTCAGACTTCATCCCCACATATTGTTTTTCTTTAAAAGTGCCTAAACACACGTACTGCATCTTCTACTTTTTAAAATAACCTATGTTACCAGATAGAGTAATATACTTAGGAAAAAGCTACATCCATCCTAAAGTACAAACCAGCCTTTTTCCTTATAACTTTAGTAGATGCATCCCCTACCACAGATTAATCTAGATGGCAGTCCCGCATATCCATATACATACAATAAAAGCGAAAGTGCTTTTATTTTTTGTCCTTTTTTGACGGCGCAACGGAACGTTTCTATGGTATGATTTTTGGTTTGAAGATAGTTGGGAGAACGACGAGTACTATAGGCTACTTTTACTGCGAATAAATATCTCATTTCTTGAGAAGATCGATTACGAAGTATATTTTAGCCAAATTCAGGCAAGTGTCTAACAACAAAGCGTTGCCTAGCAACCAGTGATAGAAAGAAATTGACAACCTTTTTATTGCTATTCCTGTCACACACGTGTGGTAAGCCACGGGCAACATTTGGTACTCAATACAAGGAACTCTGTGTTATCA
>DWPA01007132.1:0-10528 GCA_018251375.1 Calpodes ethlius | reverse complement strand
TTTCCTCTTCGAAGTTTGTTCCTAATGCGTTGGTACCATCAAAGAGAGTCGTCGTTTGTATAAGAGTATTAGACAACTATACACCAATTGTGTCACAATCTATATACCTATAAAAAAACGAATGTTTGATTGTATATCCTTTATAGATTTGTAAAATGTGCATTTGATCATGTGATGATCTTTAGTAAAGTTGTGCATGAGCCCATGAAGGTTTCTGAATTGATACGACCAATTTTCGACAGATGGCGCCGCCATCACAATTTTTCAAAGTGAATAAAATCATTAAAATTACTCATAATGAATTGAATATTTGTGTATTGTTTTTCAGTATTATTCATTTTCGTTGTTGGTTAGCAACGTGCGCAGGGTACAGCTAGTTGCATACAAAACAATTGTTATACGGCAGAACTAAATAAGGCGATGGCACCTCCCCGGGCGAACCAAATAAGTACCCATTGATATGCAGTTAACAAAGGTCAATGACTTCATACTTTTGATGATTATTCGACTGGTATTAAAGTTAAGGTGCGGTAATTTGAGTAACAAATAAATTTAACATAAGTTGTCTAGAAGGGACACCGGGTCCTTTTGTAATTTGTCCGCACATTTAAACAAATTGCGTACATTTTTGGTGAAATGGTCTACGTAAAACATACGTAACATTTATTTAAATAAATTACGTTTCATGAATATGTAAATATTTCAAACTTTATATGTGCTTTATTATGTTTGAATCCACAGAATCTTCAAATTACATTATTTTGATTTATATTAAATAGGAAATTTAAAAATATTTTAATACGTACGAATAAATATATCTACTATTGTAATGTAAAAATATCACAGATTTCGTGCATCAGACCACTATCCAGTACTTTGGATATGAATCTACGGAATTCGAAAATATATTTAAAAAAAAGTTGAGCTACAGGGCAGGATTAACCCGATCTTTGTTTAAGGCTCGATTTGTAGCCAGCTAAATTGCTCAGAGGATTTTTTCTAAAATTTTATATATTTTTTATTTTCCAAAGAGTGCCAAAATCACAAAATGGAGAAACATTTTTTTTTTCACTATTTCGGCCCTAACTTTTTTCGTTTTTGCCTTTCTCGAATAATTATTTTTCAATGTTACAGCTCTTTTGAATCTTATTTGAATATCATATCTTTCCCATTCTCCAAGTTATAAGGGAGTTCCACTTTTTCGTGAAATTGGAGCCTATACTGTAGCGACGGAAAACACATGTACAATATCATAAATGCATTTTTGATATTGATTTATATTTTATATAATTTGATGAGTAGACAGAAAATCTAAGTAGAAGCTGAAATCTCAAATAACATTTGTCTAAAATAGAGAGTTAGATGTTGATTAGTCAGTGGATTAAAACAAAGAGATTTTCTTTACTAAAGTGCACTGAATTAGTATTCATGAATATATTTCGCTTTAAGTGGATTGTTTTCATTTCTACGGCGTGAGAATTAATTTATAAAAGTTACAAAAATTAAGCTAAAATTTGAATTTGACACAGAAAATCTCGGTAAATCAAAACAAAAAATTAGTTTTTTAAGATCCCCGCTAGATGGCGTTGTATCCAAAACTTACACAAACAAATCCATCGAACATGAAAGCAATATGATATGTATAACAAATCAATAACAACCAATTTTGCATTAAGTGTAACTTACATTCCATGGTTGAAACAACCATAATAAATGGTTACATTACCAATAATACCACAATTACAACGACCCACAATTATCTGACGTGTTACAGAGATCAATGTTGCCAACATTATAATTGCGATTCGTAACATTATATTTCACCACAAAAATTTCAACGCACATTTAAGCACGTCGAAAAACCGCACATCAATTGAAATTTAATAACAGGTCAGGTGTGAAATAATCCAATACATGCCGTAACGCGTTCGAACGCACGAGGTGAATATTTCGATGCTGGGACGCCAATCGTTCATTAAACGTAGTGTTGAGTGTTGACGCATATTGGCGTGCAAGATCTTGTTAACGTCGACCGTTCTTTCATATAAAACTCGACCAATATTCCTCGACTAGTGAATATTAATTAAGATAAATAAAATATTACTTTAAATAAATAATATTAGTTGCGACGTAATTCGTGCGTAAATATCATGGTTCCTTGAGTCCATCTATACATAGGAATAAAATTGGAGTGTCCGTTTGTAATAGTGAAATAACCGCCTTTTACTACATACATATATATATACCATGTATACACAACTTTTGTCTGTCTGTCTGTTTGTTCTGGCTAATCTCTGAAATGGCGGGACCGATTTTGATGGGACTTTTTATCGGCAGGTAGCTGATGTAATAAGGAGTAACTTAGGCCACTTAAATAAAATAAAGTCGAATCAAACCCGCGGGCGCAGCTTGTTATAACTAAATATCAAATACGTAATACTTGTTATTCCTAAAATAGACTTCACTTTAATCAAATCGACGAAGTATGAAAGTACAAACCAATATTATCTTTACGTGTTTGAGTTGTAAACGCCATAGAAGGCTGTCAATTAATTTAAAAACGGAAATTAATCGGCGCTAACTCATAATTAAATTGATGACGAGCAACTCGGTGGCCAACTTCTTCACCTTGTATTTACTTACTGATTGCTATTTTTGGCGGAAGGATTAGTTAATTTATAAGTTAAATAGACAAGTTTGCGAATAGCATGTAGGTATTTCATAGATTATTGCTTATATGTGAATTATAGTCTTTAAATGTAAGTATAACAATATAACTTGTATTATCTAATATCTTTATATATATGAACGATCTCGGAAACAGCTCAAAGGATTTTTTTGAAAATTTGTATTTAGGGGATTCCGGGGGCGATGAATTGTTTTAGCTAAGTTTTATTTTCAGAAAATGTAGTTCGACTATGTTTTATTTAACTAAAACTTCCTACAATATAATTAGAATACAAAGCTAAATTTCGCTGTCACTTTCGAAGTAAGAATAGCTCGATCGGGAAATCGGTGTCTTAAAATGCAGGAAACACGTCCAAAAAAAACACCAAGCAAAGCTCGGTCATCCAGGGCCTGTTTATAAAAAGTAGATAAATGACACTCGAAGTGACTTCAAAGTTGTCTCGTGATCTGGTGTGGTGGTGAAGTTGATGGTGACACGACAGAGACCAACAATTTATATGTGGAGAAAAATATCCCTACAATCGAGTAATGATTATTCGAATATTAAATAATCGAAATGATTGTTCAAATAATGAACAATCGAAAAATTTATTGAGTGATTCATGATTATTCAAATAATAAACATTTTCTGTTTGTCTCTAGGATCGATTGTGTGGTTGCAATGTTTGTATCAGACTCTATGGTAACAAATTGTACGAACGTGAGCGTCGTAATGCAACCGATCGAGATGCAGTCACGTTCACATCTGGTGTTATGGTATTATCATGTGTAGCTTTGTGTAACGTTATCACGATTTATGACATATACAGTGGATAAAAGACATCTAAAAGCTTAAATATTACAGCTTTTTATTGGCAATAATAACAGCTAAAGCACTAAAGCAAATATTCCCTTAGAGCTGTTAGTAGTGACCCTGCCTGCGAAGCGACAGGTCTTGGGTTCGATTCCCGGTCGGGGCGGATATTTATGTGACAGATAAATGTTTGTTCTCGGGTCATGGATGTTCGACACGTTGTCACGACATAGGAAATCCTAGTGCAGGGATAGTGTGTATGCGTTTATTTATTTTATTATTTATTTATTATCCAGCCGTACGATTTTTCAACTATGTGTTATAAATATTAAACGTCTAATTCGAGAAGAAGAGGAAGTTCATAGCTAGCGAACTTATAAACTTTATCACGAGTAATACCTATGTATCTATCTAACAGCCTTTAACTCCACTGCTGGACATAGGCGTACCATCAGACCGGTCCTGAGCCTTCTGAATCCTAATACCTACTAGGATTAACAGGACGCATTGAAGCGACTTTATGAGTGACGTTTTAAAAGTGAAGAAAATTATATTCTCTTCGCTTAAAATACAATAACAAACAATTTATAGGTCAGAACATCTGTCGTACGACTCAGCCCACTCATGCATCGAATTATTCGGATGGTTGAGCGTATAATGCATCCAGCTGATACGAGTATATTGTGAACATCCGACGTTTTCAGGTCTAAGGTATATCTTTATGTATAACTATGTAGAGCACAGAATTGTGCCGCTTTGCCGTAGTAAGATTGATTATGTGAATATAAAATTTGATTCTTATAATCGTATAATACGATGTAAAAGTATGTTTTTGAGTCAATTGATTAAATAGGGAACTAAATATGACCGTAATGTAACAAGTCTCCAGATTTTTTTCTAATTGACAACGCGTTGGTATTACCCTTGATATTTGTTTCTGAAGTCAATGTGTGACAATGGCCTCTCGCCATTAAAGTTAAAAGATGTCATTGTACATAAAAGTACAATATTTTGATTAGATAGTTTAATCTCTATTTTGGAAACCGAAATCTAAAAAAAACGTTCAGTAAAATTTACGATGATTAATGTCAGAAATAAAAGTATTTCTACTGTAACCAGTTGTAACTGGTTAAAGCTAATTATGACTAGTTATAACCAGTGTCAAACTATGAATTAAAATGCAGCATCTCATTTGTAAACAAAAGTTCCTACAATACTTATTACTAACGTGTATGTCTATGGAAAAAAAAATTAAAGGACTGTCGTAGTTAACCGTGCAATTAACGTTAAAGTTAACTTTACGATCCTGTAAAATACACCAGTCAGGTAATTTTTCCGCGCATAGGTTGGTTATGAGTCATTAAAATAATGTTTTCGGCAGGGTGTGTAAACGAAGGCAATGAACCGATTAACTTAACAAAATTGTTCGCGGGAGATTCATGAATAACAGCTGAAATACTTTTTTCAAAAATGGAACAAAATACAACGTACAGTGAACCGTGTACAGTGTAATACACGTACGAAATGATACTTTTTTACGATATCTCGTCGTTTTTGTTTTAAATTAAAGCTTTATTACTATTTACTTAACTTGCTTTGACTCTTCTCTGACTCCAACGCTAAGATAAAGAATTTCAGTTAGTTTTTGAATAAGGCAAAATTTATAAAGAAACGTGAACGTAGGATAGAATTTCGAAAGAAACTGTAGTAGATATCTTACACTAATATTATAAAGAGGAAAGATACGACTTTATATTTATATGTCCAAAATTCTTGACGAGGCACGTTCCAATCAGAACTCTTTATTTATGTATGAACTGACTTGCATATTGAAATATATTTCAGAGTAATGCCCAGCTAGCCGAAATATTATGAAACAAACATTAGTCAAAATAATAAGCGACCAAACTCCTGTAAAATTTAAATTGCCTTCATCAGCAAACTAAATGCTATTAAGGTTAATTAAATTTATAAGGCTTACCCTAAAGTTCCATGTTTATTAAGGGCGCGGAATAAACTCTCTCTTATTACATTTTATTACTCAACATTGATGAAGGTTTTTCAATATTTATGTACCTACTGTTTATATAGTAAATATATTTTGTAATAGGGTTTTAATTTTCAATATTTGTTATAAGTTTACGTTTGATTTCTATGCTGAAGACTCGATGAAAATAGACTTTTAAACGTCAGGAAACTATACTCTATACTAATATTATGAATGTAAAAGTGTGTTTGTTTGTCTTTTATCGTGCAACAGAACGTTCTTATAGTACGATTTTTGTGAGGATTTTTGGGAGGATGGAGAGTACCATAAGCTACTTTTCGACGCGAAAATACAACTTATTTCTGTAGAAAGATCCAATATCATATATATTTCAGTCAAATAAAAGTAAGTAATAAACAACAAAGCGTTGCCTAGCAACCAACGATAGAAAGGAATCGACAACCTTTTTATTACTCTTCGGAATTCACACGCGGGCATAGTCGCGGGTAACATCTAGTTGCCTTATAATTTGGTTTATGTGTTTGCTGTTTGCTGTGTTCATTGCTTACGTCACTGTTGTCACAACGAAGCGTAACCAGCTTTAGTCAGCTAAAACTGGTTAAATGCGGTTGCTGTGCTGTGGTCATATTGTTCTCACTAAATCCAGTGGCACGAAGAATTTCTCGAAAGTTTAATACGAGTAAATGATGTTTTAGTAATATGGCTATTTTCAGGAGTCCTTTTTATTATTTATATATACTTGTATGGTCTTTTACAATTTCATTGCTTTTAATACCAGGATAGTAGTTATCTTCTGTATAAATTTTTTTGGCGTTACAGAAATCTAAACAAACTGAATCCTTACTGAATTGAAGATAATGCATAGGAAAATTTTATATTAATATTAATTTTAGTTGAAATACGATTGACTTCAGTCCTGACCTGGATTTTCCGTTCTCCAGTATTCGAATACAAAGCCTTTCTGCTTTCCAATACTTTTCGATACTTTTCGTAAAACTTTTCGCTTTACCAAAGTTTTTCGTATCTGAAATAGCGACATTATAAATTTTCTCTAACTTGGGCTTGCATACTTTGCGAAACTTGTTTAGAAAATGTTAAGTGCATTGTTAAAACAATCTTTTGTAAAGTGAACTGATAAAAGTAGTGAACTACAACCCGAGGCGCACGACATCGAACCACCATTCGAAAAACCCCGGATTCGATTCCCAGCGAGGTATAAATTTTGATGGCGAGTTAAAATTTCTTTGACGGTCTTGTTTTTGTGTGTTGTTCATAGCACCCACGATACACAAACTAAGTGTGGGGCTATGAGTATCTAGAATTATCGATATAATAAATATATATAAACCCATTATACAGCCGAATTAGTAGTGAACATGCATGTCAAATCAAGAGTCCCAGGTTCCATTCGATCCAAGATAAACTGATAGAAAGATAATCGTATAAGTTTGTTTCAGACATTTTGATATTTAAAAAATCCTGATCCCCGGTATGGAGTGTTGGCATCTAATCATTTAGTGTTTTATTAATATAAAAAATAAGAACGTTACTTTGATGTCAAGAGGATATCATTAGAGATGTATGACTGATATTTAAGTTTTTTGTTTGTAAAAAAATACGCATAAAAATTGTAAATAATTAAAGTGTTAAGTATATATTTCATATGACTTTATATTTACAATATACATAAAGTATAATAAGATGTATGGATCCAGCAATTGTTTTTGATGTTATAATATGTACGTTTGGATCGTTATTAAAAATGTATGAGGGTGGACTTTTAATGATGCGCGCGTATCTGAAACTTCATATAAAGTCACGTAACGTCACTTCCGCTTGTTTGTATGAACAGAAGTATTCGTAATAAGTCACCCGGAAATCCCTAAAGTGATATAAATAAACTGTTACCTATTCCTATATTAATTTGCAGTGACTAGCTGTCACTGACTGTCCCAATAACAGGGCTTTCATTAATACTATACTAAACTAAAAGACATAATTAATATTACATAATAAACATAAACATTTTATTGATTAAATTATGAATGATATACGTATAAAAATATAAGAGTAAAACATGAGGCAAATATAACTTTATCCTTACAAAATATAACGCTTAGAACCGAAATACGCGTACGCCATTTTGACCAAACCTTTTCAAGTACTATAGTATAAAAAGAATGCAGCCATATATGGAAAAAGCGGAATTTACCCAATATTTTTATTATTACTGGCCAGGTACTGCTTTTCAGTCATCAACGTCAAGTGGTAAATTTTACTTTCAATCCCTTTGACCCTTTTGACCCTTTCCATATCAAACTAATTTCAAGTTGCCTTTGAACCGAGCAATAACTATATAATAATTATCACTAGCTTGCAATGTTTAATCTTCTGTTTGGCTACGTTACTAGTTAGCGATAAAAATGTTTTAAGGCTAAGTATACAATTTAAAAGGCTAAACTTTTAAAGCCAAAATCTTTACATATTTCTACTGGGCGTGAATTAAAATAATATATATATATATATATATGTATTACTTATTATTTATATGTATTTGAGCACTTAATTATTTATATATATAATTAAGTGCTCAGATGACTCAGCTGACACTAAATAAAGCATTACCATTCAGTTTGAGTTTCCAAAAAAACACTCTCTCATCCTTGTGTGCGTGTTGACGATCGTAAGTAGACGAAATCATCACACACGTACATACTTTTCATGCTTCACTCTTACCAACATGATATTAAGAAACTAACAATATAGACGTAATAAGTCTATACTTATACCAATACAATGTAGAAAATTTATATCAGTAGGCCAATATATTGTACAAACTTAGACATGTTGGTAATTAAATTAGAATACCATTTAAGACTATGATTTACGACGATTTAGTGAAGATATAATCGTGAAATTTCCACGACATTAAAGATTTTCGTGGTTGAAATCGTGGTTGAAGGTCAAGTCATTTTCAACGAGTGAAAAATCGGCTCTTTTTAGTTAAAGAAAAAAAGAAAAAAATCTTGTAGTAGCATACTCTTGGGTTGGCCGTTGTGGAAACAAATTTAGACAAATAAATGAAGATTTATTTGCTTAAATTTATATTTATGTATATAATCTCATAACTATGTAAATAATAACATATTGTTTGATAGAAATTAAAGATACGGCAGCATAGCAATGCTATACAATGAAGATATGCTGCCAGCATCTTGGGCACGGTCATATAGGCATATGTTCGTAGTTATTTTATTTATATCTTTTATTTTATTTAATATTTGAGCATACATAAAATGCTCAAACATATTGTAAATTAGTTCTGATAAACCATTTTTATGATCGATATTAATAATATTAAAATATGATTTGTTATTATTTATTACTTATCTTGTTTATTTACGCATTAGGGTAAAAGCCAGCTGACAGTCTTCGATATTTTATTTCTTATTTACAACAAAGGTTGGCTTTTTTTAATTGGTCTTCGTGTCAGAGAAACGCTGATCAGTTTTTGTCTAAGTTGCCACTTTATAACTAATTGCTTAAGAATCTTTCGCAAGGAAAAATATCAAAGAACGCAAGAGGGAACATTTTTAACTTATAACTTCATTGAGAGACGTCTGTAACTTTCCAGTAACTTTCGCTTACTTTTTTACCATAAAATAAGCACTCGACTTGGACTTTTCAACTACATTATGGATGAACTAGTTAATCAATTTGTGGGTAACCAACGTGTAATTGGTATAAGTATTTCATTACTATACTACTTTTGTTAAATTACTTTTCTATTTACCTACGTTGTCTATATTCATGTCATATTCATAGACCTATTGACTTAGTTACTTGCAGTAATTAGATTTTTGTTGCTTTGAGAACACTATTAATATTTCCAACATATTAATGGTTTAACATTTATATTTTACAGCAATGTTACAATGATATATTTTATCAACATCTGAACTTTATACATTGATTAAAATGAAACAGTAAAAATATCAAGCAGCTATTAAATATATTATTATATAGGCAAGTATATTCGAAGTGTAAACACATCTGTCATAGCGAAATAAAGCCGTTTATTTTAGTGTATAAATATAAGTTATTATTGTAGTGTAAGTTCAGTTATACATATTTCAAGATACAACTTAGTATTGTAAATTTAATTTATAAAATCAAAATATATGACGATCGTAAATTCACAATTTATTTCTTGATAACATTGTTACTTGCTAGTAACTTTGTCTTGAGATAAAAGGAAGTTTCTCTTAACGCGGTTATATAAAGGGTAGTGATAGTGCGGGCGTCTGGCTTGAACTCCTTTCATGTCACAGCAATAATATTATTACTGTGTTCATGGTAAAGTGCCGTTATATATAGTTCGCTAGATATCCAATTTCCGTCAACTAACTACGCCTTCAATATATGCTACTCGATCCATCGTATATCATGTTGCTACAAAATGTTTGCATTATACAAAATTATGTGAGTATTCGAGATATTAAACATATTGTTTGCATAGTGTTTTAATAGGAAGGATCTCTTTTACGTAAGAAGCTGATAAACTAGCAGATAAGTCACTGTTCTGAACGACTCGTAATGTGAAACATTAGAGAGTGCTTTACGTATTACTGAAAATTTTGTTTAGACTCGGTTTCGGAACTATTTAATTAATTTCACGATTGGTAATTCATGTAATCTCCTCCAATTATAGCCCAATTATATATTATATTATATATTATCACCAATTTATAGATATTAATGAGGATTAATTCTGTTATTGGTTAAAATTTATTTAAGAAAAGAGAACCAGAATATACTATGGAAATAGAACAAAAACCGTCACTCAACATTTTCTTCGTTTGAAACACGATAGCCTGCGTAAAAATTAATTAATTTAATCAGTTTTTTTATTAGCTTTAGATCTACTATGCGGAGATTGGAAATGGTTATCTAATTGATTAATAGTTATTAGCGAAAATCTAAAATTCACAAAAATACACAATTGAGTGCTTATTATATATTATATATATATATATTTT
>DWPA01007131.1:0-10528 GCA_018251375.1 Calpodes ethlius | reverse complement strand
CATCATGTTTTTTTTATAATATTTACTTGTTATAACAATGCAAATTACTTACTGATGAAATATGAATAATATATTTCGATCTTACCGACATAAATTTAAAAATAAATATTTTTTTTTCTCACAAAATGAAGTAATTTGAAAAAAAGAGAAAAAATTAAAGAAATAATCGGACCGAGATTTGAACTCAGGTTTTCTGCGTTTTAAGGCGACCATTCCCGACCGACTATTCTGACTCTGACAGTAATGGCGAAATTTAGCTTTGTATTCTAATGATATTGTAAGAGGTTTTTATTCAATAAAAACACGGTTAAAACGACATTATCTGAAGTTAAAACCTAGCTAGATCCTCCTATCCCTCTAAATACAAAATTTCAAAAAAATCGTTTAGATATATTGCATATTTAGAGTAGTATTAGCCATAGCGCAACTACCCAACTAATATAGTATCAAGTATCAACGACCTCAGTTACCTTAAAGATTATCTATATTTTGGTTGACGATATATTAATAGAAAAATATAAATAGATACTGATGACAAAGATATACTTAGCTAGCCATAATTGGCATTCCAAAACAATTTTAAGAACTTAAAGGAAAAATAAATAATAAAAGCTAAATTACGACACATTACCATCTTTAAATTCTTAATGACTAATAGGTCACTCCTGTTGGTTTAGCCTCTATATCCACGAGATGTCAGCAGAATAGTTAAGCTAAGCTAAGATCTCAGTAGATCAACTAAACACTCTATTATGTATGTCCTAAAGATAATTTTAGAATAACTCTAAATCTAGGCGCCTAAGCTCTATCAATTCATTTAATATGAGAACGTTTCCATTTTTCTTAGTAACCTTGCTTTAGGAAACATTAGTAAATAGTTCCATATAATTTACTAAACAAGGACAAGTCGCTTAAGGTTTATCAATGGCTTTTATTCAAATTAGGAACACAAAGGACCTACTTTCAAACCTTCCATTCGTTTCACTAACAATGCTATTAGTTTTCCTTCGATAAAGCAATGGAAATTGGCAATAGTTTTTTATTATTGTTATTGAATAATGATATATTGAGGTACAAATCAGCTTCTATACATTTTTTAGTAATATCCTAATATGTAATTTGTATAGATGTATGAATGTTTTTTATCTCATCTACCACAAAACATTTCTTCAAACTATGAAGGATTTTGTTCTTTCTGTTTTGATGAATTAGTAATCTTGTATTCATAAATCGTCCTCGTACAAACAATTTTTTCGATAACGGGAAATAAATTAAATGGATTTTTTTTTTGCTTATAATGTCCCAATGAAAAACCAACAGCCACGCTTCTACAAAGTTTAAAAAAACTTGTTTCGAATATTATTTTGTTCCAAGACTTAATTTAATTCAAACGAGATGCAAAACTTTAAACATAGCTATACAAAAAGGAAACCCAGAAAACTTAATAATTGCAATCAAACCAAGCGCATCTAATTATCCACTCTCACTGAGTCAACTGCAGCAAGTTAACCCCTCAACTGCAGTCGAACACACTTCGCTTCGCATAAAAGGCTAACTCGAAGCTACGCACACTACTTTCGAGTACTGCAATAAAGTACGGAATTTAAACAGTTATGTGTACCCGATTTGTTATGAGTAGTTGTGTTTAGTACCATAATACCTACATTTATTCCCATACAAATCAAATCAAATTCCTGCAAATTTGATAAATTCTTCTACCACTACAAGAGTTGTTCAATTATTATTAGTTACCTTACTGAAGTATCCTTTATTCGCTGTTCAAAGGGATACCATAGGATGCTTAATGATAAGATAATTTAGAATGTTAGCAATACAGAACAATTTTATTGATCATCTAAAACTTGTTAATAGCTACCAATCAGATAAAAGAAAATCATTTCTTAATCGTGATAAACTATACATTGCTTACACGATTCAATACTAGTTTACATTAGATAGCAGATTTTGTTAATTTATTAAATAGAGACTTTGTCCACATGCAAAACAATCATAGTGCAATGTATAATTATAACAATACAAAACAATAGAGCAATACATTAAACAAAACACTATAGTAATAAACTATTTAAGTACTTATAAAAATGGCAGTTATACCTCATTAAAACGTAAGATTCTGGTGCAAATACTATCAACATTTGGTTACCCTCTCCTTACTGCATAATACTTCATTGCGTAGCGTAGTGAAGCAAAAGCAAGAGCGAGGACATCGACGCGGACTTGAAAATAAATAAAACTACTTGCCCCGAAAAGATGAACAAAACAAAATAGACAATCTATACATATAAACAAAAAACAGTGTCTATTTGTAATATTAAAATAACCGCTTTTTATTACCGCATATGAATATACATACGGTACAAACACCAAACTAATATTTTTTACAATTTTTCTCTGTCTGCCTTTTTGGCCTGGCTAACCTCTGAAATGGCTGGACCGATTTTGACAGGGCGTTTCACTGACAGATGTAATAAGGAGTAACTTAAACAAAAAAAATATATACTAAATAACTTGTTAAATTCGACGCGAGCGAAGTCGCGGGCACAGCTAGTAATAAATAAGTAAACTTAGTATAATTTACTCACTCAAAGTCCGGAGTTGATAAACTTGAGCTGACCACACAAGCATATCCGTTAGACATTTACTTTTGTAATAACGCCACAAGTCTAGAACTCGGCTAGCGGGTGCAAATGTTTACGAAAGAGTTTCAGTCTCAGGCGTAAGTTTCCAAGTTGTGCAATTAATTCGCTTTCGAGAGACTGCAACCTCGGTGCAATATTGTGTATAGTTACAGTGTATGGTTGTACCGTGTAAATAGACTTTTCAGGTGTGTCAATATAGCAGTAGAAGTCTCATTGGTAGAGAGATAAGAGAGAGGAGAAAGTGAGAGAGATAAGGAGAGAGATTCTACTTATGTAGTAAAATTCAATTCAGATTAGCTTCTTACCCTAATATTAAAAAAAGGAATAGATAGTGCTCATTAAAATAGAAGACGTGAAATACGAATTGTAACACATAATTTCATCGTGATTATTTTAAACCTGGTAAAGATTTTCCTATTTTAACTCGGTCCGAAGTTGTAAACAAGATCATATTAGCTTAAATGTATATTTCATCCTGGTAAAGTGACACGTATTCAATATTATAAATACGATGTTGGATTGAATATAATTGCTCTGTTAGTTTCAATATCCGCCGCATGAATGTCCAGATTTAATTGAAAGGTCGCCTGGGGTGCGATCTAAATAATATCATTATCAGGAATTCATTCATAAGCTTACCTCATATAATTTGGTACAATTTAATTCATAATAAATTTACTTTTCTGGTGGATTTGGACAAGTCCTAACCCAACAGTCGCGAACAGTAATTGAATAACGAATGTAATTATGTTCGTGTAATGAAATTAAGTAGGTCATGTTGAACTGGTCGTAATATTATTTTTCATTGGAGTACATAAATATTGTAAAATAATTTGACCCTTTATACAATGATTTTAAAGAAGTTAAAAAAAAAACCTTAATACCTTATGGAGTAAATATTACTAATAATATTACTAATTCTGTGTAAGTTTATTTTATATTGACATTATAGAAATAATTCATATTGACTATACAGAATTGTAGTAATAAATTTTGCTACATAATAATACTAAGAATTTTAGCCTAATCGTAACATAACTTTTGTTTTGCCGGCAAATTGTGCGAGTACGTATCCATACTGCAATAAATAAATCATTCGTTCATTATTTCTTTTATTCATTCATTCATTTATTTATTTATTCATTCATTCATTCATTCATTTATTTATTTATTTATTCATTCATTCATTCATTCATTAATAATACAATTAGAAACAGACCTCCAACAAGCAATACGTGGCACTACTAAGTTTTGGATCGCCGATCGCCTTTCCAAAATGGATCATTCGGCATATACCCCACTATTTAGTAATAGGCTTTAACGACTGCTGTTTAACCAAATTGACGATCCATTCTCGTGATACTCAGTCTATTAGGCTCAAAGCCAAATCAGAGTGTTACCAAAATCAGCCAAATCAGCCTGTAATGGTAATCAGGACTGCTTTATCTTTGCTAACATTTTTATATGACGGTATTGATTCATTACAATTTTTTAAGGCAATCTGAATTGATAATCAGTATTAACTGAAACAATAATTTGATTGACATAAGGTTTTATAAACACGTTTTGAAAATCGAACTATGACATTTCTTCTGTAAATTCATTTCCGTACTTCGCGGATTGGCAGACCTCACACACCTTCAAGAACATTTTGGCGAACTCTCAGGTTTCCTCACGATATTTTCCTTCACCGAAGCAAGTGATAATTAACTAGTAATACGCACATAACGTTTTTGAAAATTAGAGGTGCGTGCAGGATTCGAACTCACGCCCCCGAGTTTGGGGAACCAACGTTCGAACCACTAGGCTATCACTGCTTTGCAGCGCAATTTGGTGGTTTTAAAACAGGCGACATTTTCCACTTGTGTTTGACCTTTGATGCTGGCAATTATCGCGCAAGGCAAATTCGTTTTCAGTGTTTTTCTGCGCATCCCTCGGATATTACTTCAAAAGATTATTTTTAGGTTTTTAAACTAATCCCATGCTGGACATAGGCGTCCCCTAATTTGCGCCACTCAGACTGGGCCTGAGTCTTCTGAATCCAGCGAATACCCGCTGTCTTCTTCAGGTCGTCAGTCGATCTATTTGCGGGGCGACCAGTTTTAATTTTAAGTTTCCCCTTATTATCATTTGTATCTATTACAATGGAAGATTCTAAAATTTGCAATAAAAATAACTCGAGTAAATAGCCCGAAAGTTATCATTTTAAGCAATTACACTTGGGTCCAGGACATCACAAGTTACACACAGAATATTTAAAATTACGTAATCTATCGTAAACAAAGCAATGCTGAAACCAAAACCAAAATTCTACAGAACAATAATTTTAAGCCAAATTTATGAAATCCAACGTACTCGTAATCCGCTTTCGAAATAATCAGCGTTACAAAAAGCTAATTGGAAATAAAACCATTTAAGTTTCACAGGCAACACCGACACGTCCGACATAGCGTGAAACGACGCCATATTGAACATATTACATACACCAATACACTTTAGGAGATCCAATTAACACATCGTTTTGAATTCACCGAAACGCATTTACAATTAAATTATGTTTTAATTTAATTTTATTCGTCGCAAATTTAATTTATGGTAATAAATTCATGGGAAATTAAATATGATAAATAGTGGCAGTTCACTCTTTCACATGCGTTAAAGGTTACGTAGTCAAAATGGAATTGTTATGTCATTCTGCTGTTGAGACAAAGTAAACTCCAATTCACAACCTTTGCAAATGCATGGCCATATTGTGAGGAAATATAATCCTCCCGAATCAAATCAAAGATCTAGAAACCTAAGAACATCCTACAGTTCATCAAATCTGTAGAACTTGGTGACTAGATCTAACTCTCAAACGGCTACAATAGATCAATTATGGTCGCAATGGATCCGTGTCTCTTCTCTAACTCTGAATTAATAATAATAATATGTTATGTTCGTTCGTCCGCAGCTGAACCAGATTGCTAAGGAGGTGGTTATCCTGCTGATTTCAGATAAGGGTATAAGATCAGGTACAAGATCCCAGGTTATTGTTGTTAAGTGGAAAAATTGAAGTTAAAGAACGATTTTGAAACGATCAGACCAGAAAATGTTTATATCGGTTCAACAACAAGATAATGGCTGACAATCTCAAAACAACAGAGTGATTTGTTTTCACTCAAACCTAATGTTTATAACAAAAACGAACGAAATCAAAATCGGTTTATAAGTTAATTAGCTGCAAAGCCAAATAAAAAGACAGAGATAGACAACAATCTTGTGATTACGTTTAATATGTGTTAAACTTAATAATAATAATAATATCCTTGATCATAACATAAAAAACTAACATCCCTAATGTCATCGGGTATTTCAGAAAACCTTTATTACCCATTTTAATAGTTTGTTATTTATTTTTAGGAGGTTTGACATTAGTTGTGTTGCACAACATACTTGTGGGACCTCGAAGAATATCAGTTAGTCCTTGGTATGTATTTTTAATTTACAGGGCGATGTATTTAATAAATGCTATATCTTTTGGTCATTAATTCATCAATTAATAAAATACTTTTAATTTCATTATATCCGCGATTTGTAACGCAAATAAGTCCCGAAGGTTCCAACTTTATCCCCAATAAATCTCGTTTCACACGTTCGAGCACAAATAGCTCGTACTGTCGCTTAATTTCATAATTCGATTCGAATCGCGTATCAATTAATTTAAAACCTTTGATGTGAGATAAATTTCATTTAAACACCTGTTTTAAAATTTTGTTTATTGTGGTGGAATTATCAGATTTGCTTTTATCTAAATCACGATAGATTTCAGAATTATATACAGACGAATAATTATCTTCCTTTGAAGTTTCTTGAACCGTTTCATTTCGAAGATGAAACTATTAGAAATTAATATCAAATCCATGGTTACAATTATCAAAGCGTGTGAAGTTAATTAAAAATAAAAAACTATTTTCAAATTTTCCAATTTTAGATGCTTGGCGTAACCAACCTTGATTGTATCATGATTTGATGATAAAAGTATGGATAATCTCCGACAATGTTTAAGAAAAACAGAGAACTACTGATGTATCTTTCATATTCAACCTCAACTGACATCAAACTTTCATGCCATTACCAGATCTGTTTTCTAACGCTTTAGGAAGTGCGCTAACAATGACACTACGCAGATGTGGCCAACAATTTGACGCGCTAATTGATACACTGTCAATTGCAATAATGGGAAATAACATTTTGCACGGAACTTTATTAATTTAACCCAGATTAACATTAGTGCGTTAATTAATGTTACGGACTTAGGTGCTGCCGTTAATATTCACGTTAACGCCGATGTGAATGGACGCATAAATTTGTATAGGAATTTGCTTCCTCTCCGGAAAACAACGACCCCTTCGTTCAATGAATTGGAGCAACCATTAAAAATAAAACCAAAGCCAAAGTTGTTTGCGTTATATTTGGTGTTTTTAAAGTACATTTCATGATTAAACACATAAATGCAGCCCTCCTCGTCGCCTTCACTGGAGTAAATCATGCGTTAATTATGGATCGTGCCACAGATAACGAAAGTTTTATGATTCAGGCGATATTGCTACGTTACACGTCATTTGAATGTGACCAATGGCTCTATTCAGCAGTTTTCAACTTTTAAATTATCATAACGAGTGTTGGTTTGATTTATAATGTAATTTAATTTAGTTTACCATAGTTCTTGGTTGTATTAGGGGCCAAAAATCCATACTGTGAATCATCATATTAGTTCGTAAGAAATTCAACTTTGAAATCTTTTTTATGTGTTAGAAACTTCATGGGCGTCTTTTTGTTACGAAGGACTCTTTAATCCTCAATAAGTTCTTGAGTGATATCGTTGAATTTTGGCTATGGAACTATTTTGTTTGTAATGTTACTTTTATGACATACTTAAATGTTTTTTTTCATAATTATTTCCCATTGTATATTTTCAATTATTCTAGACTGGAACGTAACATTATATGCCTTAAGTAACCTCGAATACTATTAGTCGAGTTCTATAGTGACCCGCCTTACGACCCATTTGATTTAAAATAATTTAAGGATTGTCTCAAAAAATCTTATTAACAGGAATGTTGGCTATTTTGCTATATTTCTTTGGATACTAGTGATGAATAAGTAAATAACATTTTCTTAGGAAGATTTCTATATGGTATCCCAATTTCCTGCCAATATTCATTAAGGTACTTACAAAAATTAGATGGTCGATACAAACTTCGTATAGCTCCATTAGGAACAATTACCAGAGGCGTTCTTTTGTGGCATAAATCCATTTCCGTCCTGTCGACAACTCCTCGATGTACTGACATTGAGGTTTGATCGTTTGGAAAACAAATTGCCCACGATCAATTTGTTTCTTCATGAAAACATTGCACTAGCTGCAAATTTTATTCTGATGGTTGAAGTTCATGTTTTCCCATTTCCAAAGTATTAATAAGTATTTCTGTATATAGGTGTTGTTGAATCAACATTAAAGGATCAAGACAGATATCCTCATGAAGTTACAATTATGCACCTTCAGAGTTCGTTATAATTGAATGTCTCTTACAAAATTTCTTTTGAAGAATCTGGAAAATATATTAGCGGCCTGTAAAGTGACTCGAAAAGGATCACATTTGTCGAATGCAGATTAAAGATAGTCAATGAACAAAAATTTTTAAAATTCTTAATCTATTTAATGCAAGAAAATCATGAGTAGGCTAGGAACACCAGATACATGTCAATCAATTAAATCGTTTAAATAAAAAATAAGCATCAGAAGATGATTATTATTTAAAAGAAATGAACTGTGGCGAAATGAAAAACAGTATTCGGATTTTTTTAAGAAAAAAAAAATGTTTACTTATAAACACGTATGAACCGAATACCACACACACTGCATACGCTAAAGGTATAGAAGCTTAGCGCATCGTAAGATATAGAGGAATCACCGAGTAGGTCAACAAACGTAAGACACGAGCGTATGGTGGAGACCACGAAAAATAACTGTTGTATAGTATCTAAAATAGTTAATGCACCTTTGTTAATTTTTAATCAATATATAAAACTTACAACGATTCACGTGCGAGCATTATCCACACTCATGGCTAAAGATAGCTCAAGGGTACTACAGTGCTAGGATCACAGTTGCTCGTTTCTAGGACCGATGTTGCTTAGTCGAGTAACTATAATCTTCTATGTACAAAGCAACCGGAACGTCAACTGCCCTATACATCTAATTCTATATAACATCATCTTGATTGCGACTGAACATCACGTAATACAATATTGTACAAGTCAATAGTACATTGCTCACTGTAGACTCAATACCGGCTACTATTAATAAGCAAATATCCGTTCGGTAGATCTGATCATAGAGTTATGTATTGACATCCTTATTTCCCAGTACGTAACCTGAGCTAAAGCCAATGCTTTCAATTGATTATTACAGAGAGTATAACAGTACAATAGCATTAAACGATGAATCAGAAGAGCTAGATATCTCACATCTCAATCAATTATACAATCTTAGAAGTCAAGTAAAAAATTGATAAGTTTTCTGGATAGACGAAACGTTATGAAATATTATTAATGTAAACCTCACCATTTTTAGTATCTTTTACGAGTTGCTCGTGGATAGATTATTTATTTTTTGTCTTTTGTATTGTAGTGCAAGCTTCACCAAAATGTATCTATTTCTCCTGCACGTTATGGCACCATCCTTTGGTTACAAAAGCTGAAGCTCTTTTGGCTATAGCGTTATCTATCAAGCCTTATTTAAAGTTGTTTAAACGTGTTAAGTTTAGCGACCATACCCAATAATCTATAATATACCTATCCATTATCTTCAAATGCCTTCCAACATGCGACGTCCTAAGCCAAAGTCCCAATCATACAGAGAAACCTTTAGGATGTTCATAATCGTAAGTTCCCAAGAAGGGTGAGCTAGTCCATCTACTTCACAAAAATACTCTTCCCGGTCGAGTCTCTTCAGCCTCACTCCCATGTGTGCGTGCACGGTAAAGTTCACTATAGCTAATAGCAATTGTCTATTCGAAAAAAAAGAATATGATACCAATACAAATAAAGTGGAATCATTAAATAGAGAATTTCGGCCACGATATAATTTTCTAACTGCTGTTTCCCAAAATCTTAGAATAATTTTATAGGCAACGTAATAATAACAATATAGAACAATTTGAGTATTTGATAATTGAGTTGCAACTAATGGATAGATAGGATACTGAGAACGGTCGTAGATTGCGCTATACTTAATCGTCAGAAAATTCAACATAGTACAGACGATTGAACACTAAGAGCTGAAAGCTATATCAGAAATCCTACAAAATAAAACGTCTTTCGTTTGCCTATCTCGTTTATCCCTTTTGTACACAAATGGATGCTATTGAAATAAGCCAAATAGATTCTCTAGTCTCTTTTTTTATAGGGCTTACGTTCTTAAAATGTAATGATATCCGAATTAATATTCCAGACTACTGCGTATAACGTTTAGAGTGTTTAGACCAAAGCATGGTGATACTTTTGATGTTGTTAATGTCCATGGGGGGGAGGCCACTAACTGTCAGATGGATTGTCACCTTGTTTCTCGGATCATCATTTTCATCATTTATCATTATAACCCCTAATTGTTCCACTGCGGGGATAGGGTCTCCTCTCACAAGGTTCCCCTATAGGCCATAGTCCACCACGCTGGCCAAGTGCAGATTGGCAGACTTCACACAGCCTCGAGAACATTGAGAAGAACTCTCAGGTTTGCAGGTTTCGTCACGATGTTTTCCTTCACCGAAGCAAGTGATAATTAACTAGTAATACGCACATAACTTTTTTGAAAATTAGAGGTG
>DWPA01007130.1:0-10530 GCA_018251375.1 Calpodes ethlius | reverse complement strand
AATTTAGCACGCGGCCCGCGGTCCGTGGCGAGCTTTACAGTTCGCCACCGTTACGCGACGATTAAGCTGCGCACGCGCAACACGGCAAGTACGTCCCGCGTTTGTAGCGCCGTGCTTGTCATCAACGTAATCATAACGCTCACTATTACTGCTCCAATATTCTAAATAAGACCGCCAAACGGTTACTCGTTCGAAAGACTGCTCGGGAGCATCGATACTAATGCAAAATTAATAACGATCTCTCCATAAAGTAAAAGTGCTGTATTATCATCAGTGTTTGAACGGACGACCTAGATCTTTTGAGAAGTCAGCAACCAAGCAGTAAGCGCAAAAACACCTAACAAATGAACGCCAAATAAAAGGTGTGAAAACGAAGTGAAACAGATAGCACGGGCCAGCGTCTGCGATATAGGCGTATCTATAATATAAATGAGTTGGATAGGCTGCGCTTTGCTTTACAGTTTTACTGTGTGACCATTCCAACCGGCGGCACTATGCAGGTCTTTTCTGAGTCATTTCTTTTTATAATATGATACTCATAGCTGATTCAAATTATTTTCCTTTATGTTATGTCTCAACTTTAAATGTTAAATATTTAATAACTCGCTAAAATGAAATTGTCGCATTTTTTTTATAAATTACGTATTAAGTTAATTTCATAAAGTAGGCATAGGTTTAAAAACATTTTTCACTGAAAAGCTACCAAGCTAAATAATGAATCGTATACTGTTAAACATTTGTAACAATTATATTTATGTTATAGAGATCAGTGGTTTAAGCTTGATATACCACACAGACTGCTAGCTAGAAGCCTGACACCGGAGTAATGTACTATCGTGTTGTAATGGATTAAGTACTCACAACATTAACACGATAACCCACATTATGGACATTAAACCATTCGGGAAATCGCTTTCATGAAATGACTAAAAAACTATCATTGCAGTTAGTTTGCTATTCTGACCGCAGTGCAGTCGGACCGTGTTAGCTTATTATGAGAACTGACATTGATAATCGTAATATGTTTGTTTAATATTCGCAGACTGTTTTTTTTATGACGCCGGCAAATAAGCTGACATATAATGATAAAGGGTCATTGTTGTTTTGGACAGTAGTAACAATCGTAACAGTAGTAACGTATCGTACATATTCAAAGCTTGGAAAGGTGACCATTAGTTGCCAAATATCTTGGGCTCTGAATTGGTACAAAAAACTCTTGTTCTGCCGACCTCGCTTGTTATTGACAAGATATTATGCTCCTGCCACATTTGAGGTAACGTTTTTCTTTACGATTGCGTTCAAATGCGCTTTCAACCTTTAAATTAACTTAAAAAGTTTGGCTATGTTAATTTCGTTCTATACAATTTTTTTCCCGGTAATTAATGCGTTAATTAATGTACCACAGTGAGGGCCACATCTGCATTGTGTTTCTCAGTGTGTTCTAACGCGTGAAGACGTAGATGTGGCAGTGAAATCAAGATATACAAGTACTCATAGTAGTGGAATGCAAATTGGTAAAAGAAAACATTCTAATGTATGTATATGTGTATTACATATTATTACTTAATATTTAAACAAATATTTGTAAATAATTTTACTTATCTATATATTAATAGGGGAAGAAAATATTTTGTACCCCTTTTTAAGATAATTAAGCCAACGGAGGAGTATCTATCAAATTTGGTGTAGTTTATATTTACATGAATAAGGTGCGCAAAAAGCTAATTATATAATACACATTAGAAACCTTTTGTTTTTGGACAATACTAATTTCGAGCGTAGGGCAGGTCTGTTTTATTTATTATCTTTTAAGACTTATATTTAATTGAAAGAAAGAAGAAAACGTATTCATGTATCAAATAATATTTCGCGATATTCGGATTGAAACTTAAGAATGGTTCTACATTTCAGACTCAGTTGAATTTATGGGATAGTGTTGTGGTACTTTGGTCGTGCGGATTTATGGATACTCCTTATTGTTAGTGTACGAGAGCATGTAGGAATAAAAAACAACGGCCAGAAGCACAATACAGCAAGCTGCCTTATCGCTACATATCGATTTCTTCCAGCGAACCTATAAAAATAAAAACATTAAGAAGGCGTATTAAGTACTCTTACAATTTATAATACGTAAATAATCACATCATAACCTCATTTAAAGTGAAAAGCGGTCAAGATTGTAAAACGATGAATGATATTATAAATAAAAGATTAAGAGCGCTGTTAAATTAAATTTAGTAAAATAAATCGACCGTAAAAGCATCACTTCTCACCCTCCTAATTAAAAAATGAATATGGTTAAGTATAGTAACTGCTGAGACTAAATTTAAGAAGCGCTTTTTAAAAGTATTTCCCTATAACAAGATTTATTGAACCATTATATTATATTTACTAGGTTAGCGTACTAAAGAAGCGAAGCAAGAATGATTTACGTAAAAAGTTTTTGTATCTTTTTACATTATTTTCTTGTAATATGAGATGTCTAGCAGAAAATTGTTTTGATATCATAAGTAGTCAGTAGTTCCAGGAGCTTCAGTTCCATTATAGGCATGAAGCGTGTTTAATGCGTTTCTTAAGCAACATAAGACTTAATTTAACAAATAAACCAATTCAAAGCCAAGCAAATTGTTTTACCGCTTTTGTATCACGTCGTATCATCATCTCTTTATTGTTTTCTTTCGCACCCCGACAGCAACAAACGCTCATTACATCGCTGTGTCGAGTTGTTATTCCTAGTCAAAGCCTACGGCGTTGTACGTTGTAATTATTTTGGAACTGAGTAATTGAATCTTACTGAAATAAAAATAAATCGCGATTTGCCGTGCGCGATGTAATTTAAGATTTTCATCGCGTAGATAATGAGAGGCAATGCGAATCAACATATTAACTTTCACTGTTGTATCGCCACAAAGTTGGCCTTAAATCCTCTTTGGGAACCGCAGGAAGTGAGACAAAAAAGGCATTCCGAATCATCTAATGTTATATTGTTCTTGTATGGCTGGCCAGCTATTACTCACCGACAGTGTGAAAGAAACTAATATTCTATTAGAAATTTGCTTTCGATTTTCATTTGGGTAGTAACGTCAAGCGTTTGAATAATTACTCAATATGTACAATATATATCAGGTGTAAAAGAGGAGTCATTTGTCCCCGTTTGCTGAACTGTTATGTTCTTGGTAGCAAGATATTTAATTATTCATTTAAAACTTCTTAGGCAAAGTAACGCTATTTCCCATATAAGAGTTTCCTTTGTTCCATCATATTCGTTCACACGTTTCAAGTTGTGCGAATGGATAAACTATCTCAGTGTGTTCTAACGCAAAAGGCTACTAGAATTTTATAGCGATCGTATAATACACACAGAGGCGCTCCATTCATCTTGCATGCCTCGGGATAATTCATGTGTAAGTCAACGCTATTGCATTATAATGATGTAGGTACTATCACACGTGTAGCAGCTTGCAATTTTTATTCTATGTTAAACATATATTTACAACACAGGTAGATAGTTTTAAATATATCTAGTGTGGAGATAATTCCTGTGCTCATTTTTGTATACCTACTGGATTTTGATGTTATTCATTTTTTCAGTCAAGTTTATTTACCTAATTACATCATATGCGTAATTCGTGTGCGTGTGTGGGTTGAATGCAGATATACTATATATAGTGTTTAAACCATTTAGCAAAGTAAGTAGAGGTTTAGTAGAAGGTACTTCTTCAGCGTCATGTTCATGTCAATTCGCAAATAACACTACAGTTTGTAGCGCTATTTCTTGGCTTTATAAGTTCGAACATATACTTTAATTTATTTTTTGAAATCTTTACGTTGTAGATTGTTGCGCAGTTTTTTTATCGTTGCGAGTCGGTCTTTGAGTAAGCGCAAGTTTGTTAGGCTTTGTATATACGAGGTAGTAGACAATAGGCGTCGTAATATTATACTGAACATATAGTTGCGCGACTATGAATTACGATTATACTGCAAAAATACTTAATTATATACCAATATTAGTATCAGTTCTATTACGTCGGCCGGCCAAATTCTTCTACTCTATTTCGTGTACGTGTGATTTAAGCGACTTATTCGCGGAGTATAATAGATTATGACACTTTTTTCCTTCGTTTAAATTCTTAGTTATTGAATAAAAGTAGTTACTTAAGTAATTGCTTCAACTCAAATAATAACGAGTACTCCAATTTCACCATAGATGTAAGTGTAAGTGTTAGTCATGATCTCTACGTGACTATTTAAGTGGAGTTAACTTGTGTTCGTCGATTATTGATAAGAAGAGTAACTCAATAATACTGAATTTCGGTAAAGTTACGCCTGATATGATTAACTAGATCATGATATTATTAATTAGTCATTGTAATCGTATTAATGATCTTCAACTATTTCTATATATTTGTCCAAGAAAAAGTAAACTATTTTATTTTCTTTGACCGTATTTTATAACTATCGATGAGAGATAAGACCACGTCTATAATTGAAACATGTTTATCCTGTGCTATAGTAAATAGTTTGTACTTGAACTGCTGCTGAAGCTATCTGTTGTACCTGTTATTTTTCAAGTCGTTTGGATCCTGATAAGCGAGTCGCCTGGAGTGAGAAAATCTTGCACCTGTAAATTATTAGATGAAGTTAAGCAAGCTGCAGCGCGTAGTAACTTACTTTACTCACCTAATAGGGTGTGTTATCTTTGTGGTTATTTTTATGTATATTGTTGATTACCGCGTAGACGATTCACTTAATTGTAAAAGGCCACACGGCCAGAAGTAATACCAAAGGCAAGCAAAAGAGAAGAAGGAAAAAGAAAGTTCTAGCTGTCAATTTTCAGCTGAAATACGACGAGCAGTTTGGTGGCTGATTCATTAAACTGAAGCAAGTTGCCGTCTCGAAGAGTTATCAAGATGACATCAATGCTCAAGCTCATGTATGCATCAAGGCTCATAACAAGATCAATACCGACCGGTCAAGAAAGAACAGAGAAGGAGAAAAATAGAAAGTACTAGCTGTCAACCCTCAGTTTGAACACGACGAGCCATTCGGCGGCTGACTCAAGCAAACTGTCTTGTTGCCGTGTCGAATAGTTAACAAGTCAGTTTGCCTCTTCCGTCTTGATTAACAACTCGCCAGAGACGCTTTTAATGTTATTACTACGTAATAGTTAACATATATCATCTGATGATTATTGTATCACTTCAATATGAACAATAGAAAAAATGAGTGAATTATAATTTCACTGATTGCATTTTTGTGTTTTGATTTTGTGCGTGGGTGCACTCACACGTGACTGTGAGATTGATTAATGATATCACAGATTCGGTCATAGATTAGTGACAATTGTTATGGATTGGTTTAATGTTAAGTCGTAAGTCTCTCGCTTGGTTGGTATTATTGTAAAAAAAGATAGTGTAATTTTTAGATACCTAGGAGTTCATTAATAAAAAACATTTTTCGTTAATGGCAATGCTGATGATAAATTGGCGCTTGGTTATTTTTTTCAATCCGAAAGATATTTAAATGTGAATGAATGAAAATGAATAAATAATTATTTATGACTAAAACATTGTGTTATCTGTTGATTCTTATCATACTCGTAGTTGGGCATTATCGAAGTTGCTTGATTTAACATATAAAATAGTGAGAAAAGTATCTACTATAAAATTTTACATAACTTTACTGACACAAATGTAATCATATTATATGTGAGTTGATTTAATTTTATTGAATTGTGAATTATTATATCGATTTTTTTGACAAAAAGCATTGTTTTCATTTGCAGATGATGAATACGACTTATTTGAAGATAAATAGTAACTCTCGCCGATAGACACCAGTAATATAAAAAGCACAACCGATTGGTTGGCCCAAGAAAGAGTATTGAAGAAACAAAAAAGTTTCTTGCAGGAAATAAAAAATTGAGGATGTTTAAGATAAGGTTGCATTAGTTTACATAGTTCTTTAGGTTCCTTAGTGCTGTTACGAAGTAAAGAATTAAGTTGTTAATTCCAGAGATAAACCATTTAATTCATTGAAACTTATTTTACATATTCTGATGTTGCTTTAAGACAAAATTGTTCATTTATTTTTATTCAAATCGTTATTTTGAAGTTAACAAATAGCCTTTCAGAAATAATTTTACTATAAAGGCGATTTCCGCGTCCTATAAGGTCTCTGTCAAAGATGTACTTTGATGGCATTTAGAGTGCCGTTGTCCTGTCGTCTTGTTCGGGCGTGCCTTAACTTTGCAGGTAAGCGCTTGCAAATTGCAGTTCAGCTTCGGGCGCTTTATTGAAAATTCGATCTATCTGTTACATTGAGAGGAAAATCTATTGATTTTCAAATATGTATTTTAGAGTTTAGCGTTAGGAGTGATAGTCGAGTGGCGCTTGCGCCGGTACGAGTCCGTTATCCGGCGTCAGGTTACGGTCACGTCTATAAAAGACGGCGGCGTCTTCTTCACCATTTCATTCCGTTTGAGACGCCTGGTCGGCTGCGTGGCCAGTGTCTGCACGCGCCCGGGTTCGTACATCGCGCGTTCGACCGCCACGACAACTGTTCGACGTTTCCTGAACTAATCGTCCCTCGGTTAGGGCTCAGTGCTCGCGATCGTGTTGCCAGGACACAGTTTAGTTGCGTGTATAATTGAACTTGAACATTTTCCCGTGAAATCATTAGAAGCTGTCCAGCCGGCTTTGACAGGTGAGTTTGTTGCGTTGAATAGTTAATGTTGTATTGTATCTAGCTGTTATTTACGTTTACCTAGTTATATCGTTATTCACGTAGAAATAGAGTAAAGTATGGAAATAATTATGGGATTAGGAATTGTAATTTTGGACCTGCAATATTCATAATATTTTTTAACAACTTTACGTAAATTTCATTGTATTCATATGTATTAATACATAATTCATAATAATAATAAAATTTCTCATAAGAGATATAAAAATTGAATATTTTTATGTAAGTAATACAAAAATGTATTTCACCAGTCATATGAGTTAAGATATCTTGTGGAGCTTGTTTTCAAAATGAGTCATTAGCTCCCAATCGATATGGTCATTGGCCTTTTATTACAGAGGGTATTTCGACCGACAACAGACTAATTATAAAAGCTCATACTTGTAAACGAAATTACCGGGAGCAAAACCTCATTTGATTTATTGTTCATTTAACAGTGATTTAAAGATCACACTATAATTAACTATATTCCGATCTAACGAACGAAGACGATACGAAAAACTTTAAATGTTCGGTTTTTCAAACGGCGGCATCGTAAACGTGTAGTTACGTTAACTTTAAGTGTGATAAAGCTATAGAAATAAACAGCTTTATTTGTAGAAAAACCGCATGAAATAAAGCGAGCGTAAGTCCAACTCTCATCTTCTTGTACCCAACCCTATTCCACTAAGCAAACGCACATTATTGGTACGTAGATGGTAAAATGATTACCGTCATTACAGGAGAATTACATGAAGGAGACGTCGGCCCCTACTAACATTATATGCACTCGCGTGAGATACCCACCACGCCATGCTATTGTTGATTAGTGTTTTTTTAGTCCTAGTAATAACAGTAAATGGTCCTTCGAGTCGTTTTACGAAGTACGCAAAAAAGTAAAAGTTGCATACCATTCGCGAGTTGACGACGAATAATATAGCCGTTATTATAATTTTCACGACGTGAAAAAACCTTTTTATTTACGAGTTACTTACAAGGATATTATGTAAAAAAACTCACGCACATTTATGCTAGAGTCACTTGTCTTGGAGATTTCAATAAAAGGTATATTATTTAATCATCTACAACAGATTAAAACGTATTTACTCATGTGTTTAAATTACTTGAGAGGATCTTCGTTTATTTTGTACGCCATATTGTGTACTCATTATAAATAAACTTTAATAAGAACCAATTTTTTACGTCGTCCATAAATTGCAATGGCTATTAAAGATAGCTTACAGAAATAGATACGCAATTTTAATTAGCATAAGTTTCAGAAAATACCAAAGAACAAAATTGTACAAATCCTGTTTAAAACTGGTCCTAAGTCGAGTTGAGGGTACGTGAAACTTGTCATTAAAACTTTAATAACCCCCCCGGCTAAAGACTTGTTCATAGGTACAAAAAATTAAGGTCCATTTTAGCATCTAATATATTGAATCTCTAGAGTACACAAAGGATCATGGAGATATCGGATCTCTAGGGAGAGTTGGTCCATAATTTGTTACCTTAAGAAGCCTACTTGATATTTACGACGCGTGCTGTTTTGTTTATCGCTTGCAAATGGGATCTAGATCGAGTCTTACACGGAATAGCCTGTGCAAATATGTGAAATTCTCTATTTTTATGTGCAAAGTACAAGCACGAAAATTTATAAGGTAGAAATTTATGTTTCAGTACTTGACATTGTTGTGGTACATCTTTATATCGCCGCTATTCGAAACGTAAGTTGTAATGTTTGTTCTGGTTATAAAAAGTTTGATCAATGGCTTAAGTTAGTCATAACTTGCATCGTATGTCGTAAGGCGTTACCGCAAAAAATACGACTATGATAACCGTATGCGTGGGCGCATAACCTGTTGGTGGTTTTTTGCGGACAAGTGCAAGTGGCCTTGACCGCATGCGCCGCCCAAATCTTTTATTGGCCTACTTGTTTAAGAAAGTTACTTACCGCCATAATTATGTTATTTTTGGAAGGAAAGCTGCCATGAAACTGGCACTGTTTTAAATGATATTAATAAACTAAACGATTGCAATTTCCTTTCCAATGACAAAAATCTGGAACTTCACAGCTATATATGGCATATCGCTATAAGCATTAAACATATAAATAATATTTACGAGGTAGGTAAACCCTTTTATAATTAAAAAATACTCTAAGCCTTCAAAGAAACGGGCCCCAAAAATCTAACAAATTATATGTGTAAACCAAATCACTTAATGTGAGATTAATGGACTATATTTTAAAGGTCATTTATCATACTTTCCGTTGATTGATAGACTTTCGCGAATTGTCCGTAGAGAGTTGTCGGTTCCCAGTCCGTCGTGGCGTCGGTAATAACTTGTGGTGCTAAATACATGTCAGCCGCCGTGCTACTATAATTTATTGCTCGTTGTTACCCAGTGACTATGGTTCATAGAAATTGGACGTTTTTTAAATGTAATTCAGGGCAACGTCATATAGCCAAAACGTTTTTAAGGCTGTTATTCGTTATTTTATATCTGTGTGTTAATTTTGCTGGTTCTACGCCAGTCGCTATTATTTTTTTTATAAAAATCTATATAATAATTAATGATAGCTTCCTATTAATATTTATATATTAAACTTTAGCTCTAAAGACAATAATTATATATTTTTTTATCGGAGGAAATTTTCCAATAGATATCCGAAATTTCTGGGATAAGTTTTAAAAGCCAAACCAGTTCATTCCCACTATTTATTATTATAAATAAATGTACGTAAAGATTATATTATGTAATTTATAAACAAGAGAACTTCATGTACATATTTTTTTATAAACATTCGAAACAATAATTATTTACTAATTGCTATATGAAAGGGGCTTACTGATATGCAAAATCATTTTTGGTCATAGAGCTGTTGCCTATTTAGACACACGCATCATTGGATATGAACAAAACAGTTAAGAGGTACGCAAACTTAGGTCATATAAGAAAATGAGATCGTTCTTTCGCTATGATAAGACACGGAACACACCGACAAACAATGAAATCGTTAAAGTGATATTGCATTCGTAAGAAAAGTAGTTACTACTTAAGATGTAGGTAGCGTGGGGAGCATTATTCATAAAAAACACGATAAGAATAAATTTTACGTCCTTCTAGGTTTCAACATACAGCTTTATTTTTATTGTGAGTTTTATGCACCGATTATTACGATAAGTCTAGTTAAAGTGGCATTACACTCGCTGAGTTTACCGTTTGGACGAAGTTTACATTCCGTCTTTTGTCTCGTGACATGTTTGCATTAGTATTAAGTGTTTAGGTCCAAGCGATTTCTAAATCGGACGGAGACATAATGCGGTAGTACGTGAATGTAATTGCGGCGGCATGCACTGTTCACGGGTACATAAGGCCCCACTACTTTCCCCCGACCCAGTGCCCTCTCTACGTCGGCTCAGACGACCCACAACCGTCTCACAATTCCGTAATGTCTCACATTTTGAGATTTGCCATATCTCTGCACAATGTACAGTTATGTCTAATAACATGTCATGATTCAACGACTGTCCACTGCGATCCGTTCACGAATAGAAGCGCCGTGCTATCACGGAGACGTGATACCATTTGAGGCTCAAAACATTGAATTACGTATGTGTTTTTTCGTAATTATGGAAATAAGGCAACTTGAAAGCCGTTTTTCTATTCCGACAGAATGAAGGGCAATTATGAAAAATATTTTTATAAATTGGAATAACTTACATATATTGGTACCGAATTTAAAGTCTCTAGTCTATGTATTAATCTCTAAAGGCAAAAGATGTTATGCCTTTTTAGAATATT
>DWPA01007129.1:0-10530 GCA_018251375.1 Calpodes ethlius | reverse complement strand
AGCTACCCCCTCTGCTGGTGTACATGAGATTATATGATATAAACGTATGCATTATTAAGTACAATAGTACTTAAGTATACTTGGAACAACTAAAAAAGTCTACTTATTCCGCCTTCCAAAGCTGTATGAGATAATTTTGTCAACTACATCTAAAAAGCATTTGGCCGGGGTCCAATAAGTTCAGTGGTTACTAAAACTAGGGAACCTGAACAGAATTTCTTATTACTTCAAGAACATAGTATAATAAAGTAGTTAAACGGGTCTGAGCTCGAAATTCGATCGTATTTCATATTGCCAAAAGGTAAATTTACAATGACACTTAATATTTATCTCCGTAAGTAAATGTATTGTGAACACATTACATACTAAACAGTTATACGTCTTGTATAATCGCATGTATAAACGCCTGTATAATAAATACTTCTCTGTTTAAACTTTATCTATACCAATTCTCAGACTTGGTGCGTGAATTATTCTTAAAAAATCGTACAAAGTATTTCTCTTCGCGTATCAATATATTCCGCGGTGCTACAAAAGAACCTCTCTCAAACATCGTTCACAAACTTTGTCGGCTCAAAGCTACAAAGCCCTCATTATCAAAGCATTCGATATAATTCATTCGCGTTTTAACGAAGAAGATTAAAATGTAAGGTAAAGCGTCGCCCGGGGAAATCATCTGAAGGTTTTTATTTATTGGCCGAGTCTTTGAACTGCACGATATTGTCACCGCGATCGCGTCCTTTCACTTAGCGATATTGCTCGTGTGTAGGCAAGATTGACGTTAAATAATATATTTTTTATCTTTTATTCTATTCAATACTAGTAGAACCCTTAATTTGCTTCGATTAATAATCTTTGTTTTCAAACATTAGATGTACAAAATGATGGAAGGACCATCACCTTACCTATTTCTGCCGTGTAATAATTGTATTATATTAATTGTGTTCCGGTGTGACGGGTGCTTCGGGTTGCTGGTTAGAGTTATACAAGTGGTGATGTGTTTTCAAGGGTAATAACGTGTCTGTGACAAACATTGAGTTAGACAAATTACTAAAAAATACTAACTGGATTATTACTAATACTTACTAACAGGACTAATCTGCACTAACCGCCGTAACGTCCACAGTCCTCTTCCTCACGAATAATAATAAATTGATATTCTTATTAACACCTAATACTACTTACTAATTACAGTCCTCCTACCTTCCTATTCGAAATTTGTCACAGATGTCCACAGGCGGCAGGGGATAGTGACATTGCAAAGTTTATTGCTATCCGGTTCCTATAAAAAATCTTTTATATTTGAGCGATATAATTTTATTGATGTAGTTTTATGTAAATACCTGACTAACAAGCTCATGGCTCAGCAGCTGGTGAGAGAGGTGGTAATTGGTGCAATGTTCAATGGCAGACAAATCTATACAGCTATTTGACAGTCAATTATAAAACAAGGGTAGCTAGCCAAGCATTTCAAAATGTAAAACCAGAATGCAAAAATAGGTAAATTGAGGATTAAATATCACCACCAGATTTATTCGCCACGAGTTCTTCGAAAGTAAGTCATAATAAGATAGATATACACAAACACCATCGCCCACATGTTACCACCCCAAAAACCTAGAGCAACATGAGCAAGCGTCAATATTACTGCTTTATTTTATAGCAACATTTTAATGAATTAAAATATTCTGGAAAGATTTCTGGGTAGTCTTCCCTGTTTAAATAATTAAGTGATCGAAGTAAGAAATTATTTTCACATCAAAAGAAGCATACACCAGCCGAGGACGTCAAAACTCGTTATGAAGATGGAATCGAATTCCCAGTAAACCACCAGCTACGGTAGCTCTAACATAAATATTATGTATTTCTTAATCCATAATTTCATTAAATTTACATAATTGCTGTCTAATTTATTCCTTTTCAAGTTTGAATTTTCTTTCCAATAATCTATCTTGGAGATGATAGATAATTTAAAATGTAAAATAAAGTCGTCCCCGAGGGAAATTATGGGAAGATTTTTATTTATTAGTATCGGCGCGTCTCGCGGGCGGGGCGGAGTCGTCAGCCGCTCGGCCGGTCAAACTATCATAACGTAAGCAGCTTCTGTCCTCTACTATATACTGAGGTTTACTGGAAAAATGCAATTAAATACAATTCTTTTTGTAATGCTTTATTCATCATCATTCATTTGTTCCCCGTCTGTTAATAAAAACCCAAATAACAGTTGAATTACGAAAAAAATATTAGTGATTTTAAAATCATAATCTCCAAACCCTTACGTTCTATTTGGACGTAGTTATGGAAAATAGATCCAACCACAAAAACTAGCTTTTGAGAAAGTAGGCTTTTAGTAAAATTGTTATATTAAAATAGCGTGACTGTAGCTTGTTTTAAATTTCCTTTAAATATATCATTAGGAAAAACGTACCATGCAGCTTGAATGTTTTTTTTGCATGTACCAATGTTGATGTAGAGATGCCATTTGTGTTATAAATAAAAAACGGTTTTTGTGGTTGATTCCATTTTGCATAACTACGTCCATTTAATGAAACAAACGATTTTACCAGCTCGATCCTTCCTGAAGTCGTAACGAAAAAATGCTAAACTTTTTCTTTCGACTTCAAGAATCAATGTTTAACCGCTAAGTGATCGCGCCGCCAGCTCGCGGACCGATCACAACAAGCGATGGCGCTCTATTGGCTAAATATCGCCGGAGCACGCCTCCTCATTACTGGGGATAGTGAGCTCAGTTTTAAAGATGAAAATGTTTTTAAAGACGAACAAGTGTCCCCCTTAGTAACGTAGTAAGAACTTATCTTTGATTTTTAAGATGGAGAATTTTATAATGATTTCATTTTTTTTAATTAACGGCTCGTAAATCGTTATGGAATACATTAAATCTTAGGCCCGGCTAGGAATCGAATTCGCGACCCTTCGTTTTGCACGCAAGGCGCTTCCATCTGGTCCACCAGGTCTTAATGTTACGGTTTAAGTATTATTTACCTTTTTCTACTTACATACACCTATTTCTTTTAAACATCGTCTCGGTGGAGTGTCAAGTTCAAATATAACTTATTACATTCACCAGTTGTGAGTGACTTTAATGATAAATAATTGCACGTAATAATACTTCCTTGTTCTTCTTCTGAATCCAGTAAATACCCGCTCTCTTCTTCAGGTCGTCAGTTCATCTGTCAAGTTTTATAAAAACGGTTTTCTAGAGAAGTGGTTTTTAAACTTAGTTTAAAGTTTCAGAGTATTTCGTAAAACAAACAATATTTTCACAGACATATATTTTTCTATTTACATTTACTTCCTTACGATATAACCACTACTATACAATAAATAGTTTTATTTTATAGCTAAACTTAAATTAAATAAAATTTTATTAAAACATACGTGGAACCTGTATTAAAATACCAGTCAGTCTACTTTTAAAATTATCTAATAAATAAACTTAAATTATCTATATTGTTATTGAATGAGAACATTTGTAAGATTTACAGTTTATTGAAATACAACTACATCATTTTTAGTATAGACTTTATAGCTAGTAAAACAAATTGAATTAGGTTTGAATGTAAATTAAGAAATTGAATTTTACAAAACATTCGTAAAGTGATAATTGTTTTATTAGTACCTAGTTAGGTACTGTTTATATATATGTATATATATATATATATATATATATATGACGACTTGAAGAAAGGCGAAGTGTTGTTGCGAATGATTAGTTCTAATCTAAACCATCATACATAATAGTTTTAAAATTCATTTTTTCATGTCTCATTCAAGATAATTTTAAAATATTAATGTTTTTGTTTACAATACATATAATCATTAGTACACGGTAAATAATTCTATATCATAAAGTAACTAATGAACAATTATATTTCAATAAGCTGAAGAGTACTTAATATATAAAGTCCACAACGTAAATAATTTTAGCAACATAATTAATTAAACTTACCTACTTGAAATTGTATAAAAAATCGTAATTAAATTTCATATTGGAAGACAATATTAAAGCAAAATTATATTTCATTATGATCTTATAAATAAAATACGCGTTAACTATTAAAATATACGTTCCTTACATATTTTAATTTACGATTCCATTAATCAAAATCCATCGAATACTCTTTATTATGAAACAAACTTATCAGAACCTTTTTTCTCATTCCCCCTAACACGTCTGGGCTATAGCTGTCCTTATCGCACTCCTTGACGTAGGCCTGCTTTATCTTCTCGCTAGAATCAGGTAAAAGAGTTTGTTTTCTCTTTCTAGCTTTTCTGGAACGTTCTACAAAGGTCCGTTGTACCGTTCCTTTGGGACTTTCGTACATCGGTGAATGAAATAGTTTTTTGTTGATGGGTTGCAAATTGTTTGGTTGTCGGATTGGAGAATCTGTTTCCATCTGAAATGTTGACAATAATATACTTAAAAAAATGTATTATTGAACAGGTTATAGTGTATGAGTTAAATGCATATATCAATCATCAATACAGTTGACAATTTATCTGTTGACAATGTCAGGTGAAGTTGTGTTCATTGCGGCCGTTTTCAATAACCTAATCTCTCAAAATCGCTGAATTAGTTAGTAAACAAAATAGTCACAAACACTAAGAACTTATGACAGTTGCTAGGCAACTTATTTAGACATATAAGATGGATATTGAAACCGACTCTTAATTGATTGAATAATCTATAAAACCTACAATCTTATAATGCCCAAATGTCAAACAAAACCTATCTTGAGATGTAGGTGTATTGAAATTCTATATCGTAATTATTTGCTATTAGTTTTAGGAAGGTTTTCCACACTCAATTGCCCAAATCTGTTTATTAAAGCGTCATTATACAGTAGAATCATTAACGTTAACGAGTCTTTAATTTAATGACGTTGCATAAAACAACTTGAGGCGATTATTGTGCTGTTAAAATTGCTATTTAAAGACTAATTTAATACTTTCTTCTGTTATGTTTAATGGGTGATGTTTAAGTTGAACTATGCTACGATATAAATAAGCATTACATTGTAAATTAACATTAAATAATTAAACTATTTTTTGCATCTAACGATTACTCGTATCATTGAGACGAAGAAATATCAAAAGAAACTTGAAAGCAAGGCAATGTAGGTACATTGTGAAGAGCCCGTTAGCAGGTACAAAACTACCTGCTGTCAAATACATTCACTGCGACGTCGGAATGTTATTCACGTTACTAGTGGTTGTTTTAAGGAGGTAAGTAAATACAACTTGGAAATAGAACAAACATTGTGAGAATGAGGATCTTCGCAATACTAAATATTCAATCAATACTTTAATTCGTAAACTTAAGGACGGCCACTTATAATATGACACGTATATCGTGTTAAATTTTGTAATTGTTTTGAAATACTATGTGATTCATGCTGTTATATCAGGAAATTTTAAAACAGTTAAATATACCGATTACACTACTATGAATTATATTAATACAGTATAAAAGATATGAAGGAAAAATGAAGGTAGATCTTAATAAAGCTCAAGAAAGCAATGGTTCAATAATTAAAAGAAATGTTTTATTCGACAAGGATTACATCTCAATCACGTATGGAATTAAAAATCAATTCTATAGGCTATTAAAACAATAAAAGAAAGGCACTTTAAATACATACCACGTCGTGATCAGGTGAGAACTCACAGGATGCGTTCATCACATTATTTCTTATTAAAAGAATCAGGTTGTCTCTACTGACTGTATTTACTGGCGTTGACACTGCAGCCATGATTTTGTTTATTTTGGTATCAGTTTGGCCACATGTAGACTCGACGGCCGGTCGGTCGAGACTGACTGAGATACTGACTCATTAACTGATCACGTTAAAGCAAAGACCAGCGAGGTCCAATCTGTGGTCACAAAAAAATTTTGTTACCACGCCGAAAGGCAAAACCGAACCGAAACAGCAAGCTTAAGTTAAAATTGAATGGATTAGGATTTTTAATATGCTTCATATTTTTTGCTTGGGGTATTTTTTTATCGTAAAGGATTGTACTAACAGCGTGGGTGTCGACAGTTATGCGTCTTTTAGGTTCTGAAACGAAATTAATGAGTATTTTTGTAAATATCGTACAGTATTGCAATATAAATAATTCCACATTTCTGATGTTTTTATAATTTGATAATAATATGATAATGTACGCGATGAAATGAAAATATATAGTAGGTATGATGAAAATTACGATACAGAAAATTAATATCACATTTATGAATATATATAATTCGGATACTGTGGAAGAAATATTATTAAGTGCTGTGATTAGGAATGTGTAATATTTTCTCTAAAAACAACATACTTGTAAATATAAATTGCCTCTGCTGTCGACGCCATGAAAATTCATTATTTAAAAATCAGGGAAACTATTAACAACGTGACAAGCTTCACAATTAAACCATAAAATAATTATATTGATAATTTTATTATAGTATAATAGAGTACACAAAATTATTTTTCATTCGTCAATTACATATATCGTAATACAATAGTAATCAGAAATACTTTAAGTAAAATGTTTAACAAATCACTAGTTATATTAAAAGTAATATATTGGAATAAAAAGTTTAAATCTTACGAAACTTTTCTAACTCAACTTTCATAAACTGAGACCCGGAAAATCTTCTTTCCTTTTTAATTGGAATACTTTCATCTGTTGACTCTTCTACTGAAATAGATTTTATATCCTCAGTCATCAATGGTTCAGTTTTTTCAAAATGAATCATTTTAGAAGTATTGTCATTGAAAATTACCTTATTATTATCAACATTAGTGTATGCTAGATCATTTTTACCATTACAATTGCTACTGTAATAGTTTTTTGTCCTGTCATCAAGATCTTTTGCACCTTTTCGCAAAATCTTTATAGGCTTTAGATCTTTTTCTTCTTTGGAAACAGCTTTCCAGTCTTTCAATATACAGTCCTCTTTTATAGTAGTGTTTTGTATATCGTTGAAGACATTTTCAATAGAACTGCTGTTTAGAAAGCCGAGAGTTTTTGGATAATTCGCTTCCAATTCAATCTCGGCTTGAACCATTTTCCGCTTTATGTAAAAAGCTACGTTATTCACTGTGTACTTGAGGTCACATTTCCTTACATGTTGTTTAAATTCTTCTAAAAATTTCTTCAAAGATACCATCTGTATTCTGCAGTATTTTCTTATCATGCGACTGGCTTCTACAATATCATGTGTCGTCGTACCCTGTTTCGGTGCTATTTCATTGAATCCTTCTAATTTAAAGACACATTTCTCGTTTCTTATCTCTTCTACTTTCGATATACAATGTCTTTCCACGTATGTTTCCTTGTATAATTGTGGAAAGTGGTCAATGAGATATGTTGATGTAGGAGGCTGATTAGAGAATAAGTTAAACTCGTGATGGCGACTCAGAGCTCGCCTCTCTGGCGGCAGTTGGTCCTCCTGCGGTTAGAAAAATTTAGACTGTAAATTTATATTGTAAATTTTCATATTCAAGCAATGTAAAGTTTTGTAGTAGATAGACATTATCAGATAACAATAAGTCATTTTATTTTAACAGCGTTTGTAATTTAACAATATTTTTACTTTATTATTTATAAAATTTCCTGCCATTTGAAGGCAATCCTCACCATATAACCATTGCACCACAGATTCGTCAGATAAAAACAAATAATTACTCTAAAGATCTATCACATAATAAAGTTTTACCAAAGCCTCCAAGTGATGGAAATAGTTGCACACGTCCTTGAACTTGTTCCTCTGACCGCAGTACATCCACACGATGAACGCGCGGCGCACCGTCACGTTGGTGTACGCTGGGGATGGCGGCTCCAGCAGACTGTGGCTGTTGTCTGATATGTCCGACATGGGGCCGTTGAACGACATTCTGGAAATATATCATTAAATTTGACAGTCCCGTAGCCTAGTTGGTAGTGACCCAGTCTGCGAACGGGTCATGGGTTCGACTCCCGGCCGGGGCAGATAATTATGTGACAGATAAATATCTATTCTCGGGTCATAGGTTTTAGTAACGTGTCATTTGTTTTGTCCATGCCACCCGCGATACTACTGCGGGGGTGTGTGTATGTTAGCGTTTGTTTATTATTTTATTATAAGCATATCTATCACTAAAATAATAAAATTAAGTTTCCTATTTGAAACTTTACATATTTTATTAACGTCTGAAATCAGAATTATTTAATTATCAATAAGCATTGGTCTTCTTATTAAATTACTAATTATTTGAAATATTGATACTTTAGACTAACGAAGGAACAAACCGTTCAGTTCATCTATTGCTACAAAGTACATTAAAATACTGTCGATAACTTACATTTATACTAATACTCAGTTTCAAAAGGCTGTTAAAACATTATAATATTATATACTAGCGTTATTGCTCCCTCTGTACTCGTACTGTAAAACAATAAAAAATGATATTTCGTTATCTTTAAACAGTCTTAATCCCGTCAGTAACAGCCGTTTGTTTTTATTATTTTACATCTGTTCAAACTTTCTCTTTGTTACCTTTGCAAGGATTCCGAAGTTTTATAGAAGCATATTCCTCGGGTATAACTTGCAAAATAGTTTTCGAAGAAACACAACAATTGTGTTGAGCATCTGGGCGCGGTGTGAAATTTTAACGTGAAAACGTTTTATTTTATTCGGAAGAGGATTTAGACTAAGTAGCACATACCTTGGCTTTCGATACTTTTATGACTGCGTAATGATTTCGTGTTTTGAATCGCCGATTTTGGTGTGGATTTTTGATTTTAGTAAGTTAGTTGTTTAAATGTAAGTTTTATTTTACGAGTCAATAGCATCCCTTAAATTTTTTTAAACGTATGTCAATTGTCTCCGATTTTCATCTGAAAATGGTTAAAGGAATATTAAATTAAATAAATTAGAACATTGTTTAAGTATCTTAAATATTTCACATACATTATTAAGATATATATATTATAAAACAGTAGATATATATTATGATTTAGAAGCCTTTTTTTACAGATACCCAGATCAGAGATTATTTTCTCAAACATACGACAATATGTTAGCATTGTTTAGATAATATATACTTACGTCAGTATTCGCTTACGTAATCCTCCAATAATTTCATTATAATTCGGTTTGTTCCTAATCTTGTTTCATTACGATTTTTTTATTACAATATTTCTAAGTCAAGTTATGGAACAGATGCGCAGAGAAATAAAGTGAATTTTGTCGTTAATTCTACCCTCCGCCTCTTGAGATTCAGCGCCGTAGATAATGTTTAAGATATTCAAACCTTGGATGTCATTGTTTCGGCCTAACAGAAGTAACAGAGCACAGAGTAAAAATATGGTTACGTAACTAAAAGTATTACGGTTTACGGTTTTTTCACCTGTACAATTGTTTAATATCTTGAATTTTTTTTTCATTGTTGTTGTATTTAGATGAATTAAAGTGTTTTATATTTCACAGGCTCATACAAAACTATGTATAAAGTTTGAATTGTGATATTAATTATTAGTCAAGTTCTAAACCACTTTTATTAAATCAAATATAAATTATCTTATCATGTTTCAAATCAAAAGTTTGAGAAGGCTTTAGAAGCGTTATTTCAGCACAAATATAATTCTTTTCTACTCACGGTCACATGCAGAAAACTAGTGTCATTAGTTGTTCATTGTCAACCGGTTTATCTAGATTCCAAGAAATTCGATAATACTCCGGGCATTACCTATTACGGATGTTGCCCGTGGCTCAGCCTGCGTTTGAAAAAAGAACAGCAAAAAAAGCAACACTTTGTTGTTAAACACTTAATTTTATTTGGCTGAAATATACATCGTAATGGATCTGGGTTGAGTCTACCGCCAGACTATTCAGTTTATTTTCCCTGGAGGCATCAGAGAAGGTTCTAATTCTCTTTGTCCTTTTCTTTCTGGCTCGTTGGGTATGGATGATGTTTTAGTGCTACTGATGTCCATAGGCTTGAGTTTTTCCATGAGGCTTCCATGAGGTTCCTTCAGGCTTGATTCCAGAGGCTAGTTCCTTACCATGAGGTCTCGTCTGCTGGTTGTCCACGTAAAAAATATTTTAATAAAAGAGAGGAATAGCAAATGATTCAGACTCATGAATAAATTTAAGTCAGTTATTAAGGATGTTTACGTTTGTGTTGATTATAATAAAACGCCATATTTTTAATTAAAAATCTTTGTAATAACTTACATTTTACGTGATTTAATGCTGAATAATACACTCAGTTATTTCAACTATGTGTAAAATTATTATATTTATTATTAATTGTTAAATGATCCATTTTACAAAATTATAATTATTCAAAATTTTTTTTAATAATATCTAAATACTTAAAAATACCTGATTGCTTATCTAATTAAAAAAGACTTAAATGATATATATCTTTTTCTTTTATTGCAATGTACCATGCAAACATAACACGAAACATGCTCCTGATATAATTAAACTATTTATAATAAATTGTATTGTTATTATAATATACATGACATTAT
>DWPA01007128.1:0-10531 GCA_018251375.1 Calpodes ethlius | reverse complement strand
GCCTAATGGTTAGCTGGTAGATAATGCGTTAAGCATTAAGCTCGCCAATTGTACCGTGATATTGTGGTCAATAAAATTTATGTAAATAAATATGTTTAGAGTGTCAAGAACATTATTAAAATGAATTACATTACCTTTCTTGGGGTCCATGTTGAACTTTTTCCTCCCTATGCTCATCTGTTTGGCTTTGCTGTTCTGCTTGCATTCCTCTTGACCGTCGAGGGCCTCCAACTCGGCCACCACTTCTCCGAGCTCATCTTTGAGTTGCTGTAAAGAAAGAAACAAATATTCAATCCAGTGTTCTATATCCGCCATATGGTTTTTAGATGCCGAACGTCCAATTTAGCATCTAATTTTATGTTTCCAATAAATTTAAAGCCATTCCGTATTACATACAGGCTTATGGGGGTAAGTGGACTGAATCCCACTACCACATTAGTGTCAAGTTCCGTGTTCTTCATCTGGCCATGACAGACATTAAATGGTAGACTAGACATATATTAGTTCATAGGCCTAACTTATTTGTAATGTCTCATATAATGTGAACGTGCACAACCTTCGTCACACTTAGTGAGGCAAATATTACTCACTTAGTTAATATTACTCACTTAGTTTGATAGTACTAAACTCAGTGTAAAGTTTAACTAGTTAAGACTGGTGATACTTTCCGTACGGTATTTCTACATGAGCAAGCTTTACTCGTAAGCTCGCTTTGGTTCCAACCACAGCGTCGACAAGGTAAACCACAGAACTCGCCTGATACGTACCCTCGTACGGAATGTTCAATTCCTATTTAGAATGTCGTGCGACCGTATCAACTAATACTAACGATCGACGCACCTACTACGTGATTGGAACCTCCAAAAATAAGCTTACAAGTTGCATTCATGGCGTACCGATGGGTGGAGGGTTATCAGCTGCTGCCCCTCCCCTGAATTCATTATACATTTGCCCCCCACCCTCACCACAAAAAAAAAATCGATTAACCCTCCCTGGGCTAAAAATATCTGAGTAGGTATGTCAATGCTTGTATTTATGAAACAAAAAATAATTACAGAAGTAAAGATACGGAAAAGTTACTACACACAAACAACTCGCTGAAATTATAAAAAACAATTAAGAATTTAATCAATAATTACTTCTTTATAGCTCTCCTCTCTCATGGAATTATCAATGATTATTATTATGTGATATATTTCGAAATTGATCACCATACAAATGTAAATGTGAAAAAAAAACCTACCTATAAATAATATCATCAATAATTTTTTAACTTTATTAAAAACTCTGCATTTCCTTTTAAACTTGCCAAATATATTTTGGCATTGAAATATCCGAGGGACGAATTTCTCACTGCTATAATATAGATATACATAGTAAATTGGGGCGTGCAATTATTCACCCAAACGTCTACAGACACAATAGAGAATTTACCAGGCGAGCCTCGTCTGAATGAGTGGGTCTAGGCTCTGAAATACGTAACGAACAATGCGACTACGAGCGAATATTTCATTCTTTCCGATTTCATTTAAAAACAGTATTTGTTTCAATAGCACTGAATGGGATTTCAATGGACATGACCTCATTTTTGTTCGTTTTTCTATATACAATACAATTAAATAATTGCCAATTCGTTAAGCGAGTGTTAAAACATAATTGACGCCCTGTGGCGAGGGTGACTTAGAAAGTAAACCGCAAACATGGCCGAGTTAGTCAAGGTTTAATGAAATCATGATTGGGATTATGCAATATGTAATAATTATGTCTGCTTAGCACGACTTAATGTTCGAGATTGCATTTACCTATTAATTACAAGTTCCTTCATTTAAATTGCCCAGCCAATGCCTTGAAATCGCTCAATCAAAGAAAAAGTAGTCAACAATAAATGGAGTATAAGGTAAACATGAATATTTAAGAACCTGTTTTAGAAGAATTTTATATTTGTTGTCATATTAGATAAAAACAATAAGACTACAGGATAACATCCGCCACTAACGGACGCCACTTCGACTGCGGCATTTGGTTTCAGCGGATATCATTCGAATTCAAAACGAATTACTCTTCAGTTGATCAATTAGCAAAATTAAAAAATAGCAATAATAAAAACACACATTAATAACTAAAAATTTATACAATAACATATAATATTAGTTGGCGAAAAATTATAAATCGAAAAACATTCACTTTAACAGATGTAAACATAAAAACAAAAAAAAAACGATAACCTATTTTGAAATCTATTAAAAACACTGAGACAGTATCAACGGTAGCGACGAAGAAAGCCAACACAGAAGGCGCACAAAGGCCAGTAAACATAATAAATCATATCTAAACCTCAAGCAAGCACAATGCAGAGCCTCCACAGCCGCCACGCTCTGGCAGCGACGCGCTAACATAATTTGCGGTCGGCAACCTATTCCCCCTAGGGACAACATACCGGTCTTCCTCGTCTAGACTGTGAAATAATAACAGAAAAAGCCACCCACTTTATTGCCCTAAGTGAAACAATTTCTCATATCCCACCGCCTGGCAGCCAACTCAACATTTGTTTATTTCCCCATTGTTCATTTATTAATACTAGACCCTCGGCAGTCCAAATCGACCGTTATTTCATTTGTCAAAGGATAACTTCACATTAACATATTTTATTAATACTATTATATTTTCTGTAATAATTACATGTATAATATATATTATGTAAAAAATAAAACTTTCTGTAGTTCAACTGAATGCAAGCTTTATCTATACCAAATCTTAAGACTTTTACGGCCCTATGATATTCTTAAAAAGTACAAAGATTTTTTATTTACTCATTAATGTATAGATTACCTAATATTATAACTTAAAATATCATCAGTTCTTGTGTTTGTCTTACACCTATATGTATATTTTATCTACCAAAGAGTTTTAAAATACCATTAATATTTGTTATACACAGTTTTTAAATATCTACAAAATACTTATAGTATTTAATTGTTTATGTTCCAATTTTAGCGTCACTTGTCCTAAATTGATAATCAAATACAATGTAAGTTTTCAATAGAGGTTAAATAAATAGTCTGCTTCGACAACCTAAAACATATTTACCCCGTTTTAGAAAAATCAATCAAGTGTAGCGTTTCCAGTTTGTCTTCTATGATTGAGAGTTGTGTGTTTATCAGTCTGTCTAGACGGGTTTTTACATGGAATCAGAATCAGGTAACAAGATAGGTTTCTACAAGAACTGTATCTAGTTGCAATTAGAAATCTTAAGAAAAAGTACCAGTTTGTAGGGCGATTATATAAAAATGTATACTATGAGTCCATGTTTTAATTCTGTATAATTATGTTAAGATATATAAATAAAATAAAATATAAGCGAAATAATTTTTTTCGTACCATCAATCGTTTTATACTGTTCTAAAAATTATTCAACTCGTGTTTACTATTGACACAAACGTTATATTTTATATAATTGATTTTTGAAGTGAAGGAAAAAAAATCACAAACATGTGATATTTTCCTGAAATATTTTTGCCTTCACGATGGCATAAATTTACCACAACAACAAAAAATATGTCAGTAAAAAAAAAGGAAAATACGAAATCACTTTATATATTATACTAATACGTGTACACTTTTTCGCATAAAAGAATAATTAAATGTATAATTATACCAATCACACATTAAAATATATAACGTTTTGAGAACATACTCCAAATCATTGATATACAGACAATTTAATCTTTAACAACAAAACATGACTCATCAGAAATGATAACGGAAAAATGAAAAAGAAAACAACGCTACAATACAAAAGTATTCAGAGCTGAAGAAGAAATGAACAAAAACATCCACGTTAATCTTTACCCTCATATCCTGCAACGCACTATGAAAGGCTACACTAAAGAAAGCTCTTCGATGTGAACAATTGCAGAGGTGAAAAATCTCACGATTTTACACAACCGGCAAAATATAGGACGATGTTTTCACCGCAACGTCAAGCTTTCTTCAAGCACAATTGGCTAGTTATCTTCGTACAATTTTATTTGTATCTAATTGAACCTTTCACCGATAAAGTGAATGTGAGTTACGTAATATAATTTCTGAGTGTTACTTCATATGATCGAAGAATAAGGCTCGATGTCACAAAATCGTATTATAGATTACGATTTATCATTGCTCGGTTCCATTATCCATTATCGGCGTAGTATTCCGTCTAGACGTAATGAAAGGCCAGACTCGCCTATCGGAAGACTTCAATTCGCGTGTCATTCCACATTCATTCGGTATTGTCGTCAGGTATTTGAACGTTATTTATATAGATCAGCGTGATGCCTCGTACCAGGCGAGCGGCGACGCTGCGGTTTGTTGTGCCGCGCGTCATTTGAATGCGATACGATACGTGCCCCATCAGTTATGCAGCGATTAAGATTGAGATGTAAAAATAGATGGTAGACTACAGCTTCTCAGAACTTTATATTATGACAATTCGGAATAAAAAATATATCACCATGTGTTCGTCTTAAATATCCAACGCGCAATGAGTAATTCCGGCGGAGCTTAATTAAATTGCAGCGAAAATAAGATCATTTCAATTTGTTAAGCTTACGAACAAGCACGAAGAAATAATGAATGTCGTGCTAACATTAAGGAACAGTTTTAGAAATCTGTCTAAAACGAAACACGTAACCTTTTTTCTAAATCGCAAGTAAAACTTTCGTGAAATATCAACGTAATAATACTTGTGTACTTCCTAGAATTATATTAAACATCGTTATTCCGTACGACTGAAGCGGCGACCTTAATTTTGTTTATGCCTGCCATTATAAACAATTTTGTTAAGGTGTGTAATAGTGTAATACTACTGAAGATTTGGACATTACATCACACTTACATTACCAGACGAATCACGTCATTCACGTAACGTTAGAAAATAATAATATAGTAACTTACTTTAAAAAAAATCTTTCACTATACGTATTTGTAACATCGCTGCTTCTAATATCAAAATAACTTTAGGAAAGCAACATAAATAAAATACATATAACGGTTTTTGAAATTCAGCTCAAACCACAATTTTTTTGGCCATACCAGTTTTGTGCATAATATAAATAATGTTTTACTGTTCTAAAATTAATAACCTTATAACGTTACGTCAATAATTTAATGATAATCAGTAATTATGTAATAATAAATCAATTATGTGAATCTAAATAATCCATTAATCGGACCGCCTACAGACAAAAATATTCATAGACGTTTATACAATTATTAGTAAAGTCAGATACTATTATATATATTCGTGTTCTAAATAATAAGCTTAAAAAATATATTAGATATTAGTCCTAAAAAATCACTGACGTTTATGAAACCAAAACAAAAACAAATAGGTACTACAAATTCTGATAGAAAATTCTAAGTAACTCCAATGGACTTTCAATAGAAATCGTAGATATAAATCATTCAACACATTATATCAAGTGTTTCTGTTTGTACAGTATATCGTTACATAGTGTCATGATCCCCAACGAGACTTGACAACAGACACGCGTAGTAAAACGAAAGATCCCTGACCGGACACATTCGAAAATGGATCATAAATCTATATAAAGAGCGATGCTGCAGTGGTCAATCATTTAATTCAAACTGCAAAGTTCTATTTGCAATTTGATCATCTATGGAGCGAACGGTTCATTGGCTCGCCGCATTATAGGTGGTTATTTAATTAAGGACGGTGGTTATTCAAGGGTGTCTAAGTCTCGAACGGATTTATATGAAATGATACTGCGAATACAGTGGTCTAATGTTACTGATCTTTGTATTTAGAGTGTATATGACATTGATGTGTCATTGGCGAGTAAAGGAGAGCGTGCACGTGAATCCTTCGAGACTTTCCCCCATTAAATCACTTTCCCTACGTTGTATTTAGTTTCAGTTCCGTATAGAATTGTGTTATGCTTGCATAAAATAAGAAAGTCAATGAGAGTTCTTAGATAATTCTAAAGACTTAATGTTGTATGTAGGTTAGATACAGACATGAAAGTCTATATTTATACAGGTAATTTAACGAAATTGAAAATAGACAAATTTGGTAGCATAGAGCTGAAATATATATAACATCGAATACAAACTTCGAAAATAAATCGCCTGACCTTTACAGTTATTATTGGGGAGTGTGATTTGCTGGGTGTCGAATGAAAATGTATCATATAAGCTTGCAACTATTTATGATTCATTAATCTCCTCATGTTAAAATAATTTTCTCACTGCTGATTAATTAATGATGAATTGTAATATAACAAAGGTACACAAACATTCAGAGCAATTAATTATTCCTCAAAACACCTTGTATATTTGACATTATCAGTAATAAGGATACGAAACAAGCTACCGATACCCGCTTCCGGGCCTGACGACCTTAAATTTGTTTAGATACATCGCTTACGCTGCGTTGTGTTTGTACAATGAGATGACTAATTATTTGTTTGTTTTATAAATAGTTTGTCATCTAAAAACATTTATTTAAAAACTTGATAGTGGCGGCTTCTTACGGAAAGCTTTAAAAAAATTGTTTTTTAACTCTTTCTCGCGAGACTAAATTCTCGTTTACGCTTACGACGCTTCATCATATAACCCACTTTGAATGCCAATAGATTTTTGATACTTTCATCTTTGAAAGTTTCCTTGCAATCAATTTATTTGATCACGTAAAATTTAACACGTATACAAAAACATCAAAAAAACAGGTTAATAACAACATCACATTTTTATTACAAATTCACTTATCAGCAGATACATTCTTTAGACCGCGATAAAAAACAATGTCGTTAAATTGCAACATGTTTTTTCCTGTTAAGAATTTGCACACTTTAATCAAAAGTAAATAGCAGGTATATCATTACAGTTATGCAAACAAAGAATGATATGAACCTTGATATGAGACTAAATGTTGAATCTTACCTCGTGTAAATATCCTGTACATTAAACGAGCTATTCTTGTGTATACACGTATATTAATTTTATGTTTTCTCTGAAACGATTAACTACTCTTAACGAATTTTTAGATAGTATTTTTCTTTTTAAATGGATGCAATTAAAAGTCTTTTCAGTGATTATCAATTTTCACGTGATAAAATGCATTCATATTTTAAGCAATGTTATCTGTTATTGAATAAAATTAAAGCAATTTTTTAAATGTAAGCCATTTAAAAACAAGATGGCGCGGTACACATAACTGAACAAAGCTCAGCCGCCTATTTTGTATGTATGTAAACAACATACACGCCTGCAGAGGACAGAGATATTTTTCACGTTAACAGACCAGCCGTCGCCTACGGTAGCAGCAAGACGGATGTGTTATTACACAGGTACTTTACACTAACGCGCGTATCCTGGAAACAACAAGGTACACACGCTTCTAATACTAACGTGGAACACGTAACGTGTTCACAAAACATTATGCTAATGCCCACCAACCTGATAATTAAAGGCCAAACGAAATTTATTCGTATTGCAAAAAAGTATTGCTGCAACCACGTACAATCTCATAGCAATGTTTTTAACAATTGAAATCGTATTAACGTTACGTAGGTACCAGTAAAAATATAATTGTGGGAAATATTAACTTATTTCATCTCCCTGGCAGAGGGCGCAACTTCTGTTAAGTTTCTTCTAAAGAGGTCTCAATACAGCTCTAACTAAAACGTGAAAAGCCGCAGTGTAATACTCTCACCAATTAATATTTCATCTGACATGGAATTGATCCTCAATATAAACCCTATAGCCATCTTTAATTAAGCTGTAATAAATTTAGGCAAGACCATGTGCATCAGAGTCAACGTTAAAAATTAAAATTTTTCCACGCATTCCTCCATGATGAGGAAAATATATAAAAATAAATATACATATATAACAATTACTATTTTCACATTACATAAACGTTTAATAATTAATTACCGCTCTTAGGATAATACGAGCTTCTACATAAAATATTTCCCTTTCGTAACAGGCCCTTCGATTTCCTATAAACTGGAACGGCCTAACAATAGAATTCATCATTACTGGCCATTAAACGACAGTCCATCGGCCTAATAGGTTAGCTAATGTATGCCAAGCTATTAATAATATAGCCCACTTTGAAAAGAGCGGACCTATTTAATGCCATTGACGTGAGGTTTACATAACCATAGGAAAATGTGCTTTTGAAATCAATATGCATGCTTACTTTAATTAAGCCATTGCACAACAATTTTTCGCTTCAATATAATGTGTAGTAAAATCATTTCCCTGGTAATTGTTCCAAAACTAGAAAATTTTATAGGAATTTCATTTGCAATACACTGCCTGACGAAAAATAATTATCTTTCTTTTGGTAAATATTCTTTTTATGAATTACATTATATTCGACATTATTCTCGTTAAGAACATACAACATAAATAAATTATCCGTTGCTTTTAATTATCTCAAGATAAACCTAAGATAACCCATACACGGAGTAACAAACATTATTCATACGAACCTACTGTACATAGTTATAAAATATTACCGTAAACGTTAAATTAATTGCATCATTAACAACACTGTTAATTACCAACAGTCATAAATTAATGAGGAAGATTTTAATAGTCCACATCACCAAATTAAAACGGTTATCCAATTATAAGAGTCATAAATGTTTCAGGTTAGAAATGATTCAAATAGATTAGACGGATTTTACATTCATGGCGCTTTTGTTCATACTCTTTCGGTACAGGCGAACTCAGTTTTTAGCCCGGGAGGAGAGGGCAATTTCAATTTTAGCCCGGATGGAAAGCGCATCAGCTTTTATGAGCAATATTATACGAGTATAGAAAGGTACCCAAAAACTAGGGGTGGGGGGACGATGCGTAACCTGCCTCCACCCCCATCGCTTTCAGTATGTCCATGTCTATCGATAAATATTATTTTACGTAATACGACAGATGATAATTTTTGTAATATATTTTGGAGAAGGGTAGGTTAGTTTCGACGCCGTCTTTATCTCCCAAGGCCTAAATGCCATATATTTTTATGAGCTAAGTACTTTCTAGTGGCCCAGTGATATTTGCGACTGCGGTATGTCCACGTTGCTTGTCTGCCAGCTCTAATATTATCAGATCAGTCGTTTTTGGATGAACTGTGATATTTGTAGAATATTTTCATCAAATCATATATTGGCGTACGTATAGCATACCTGTAACTAATATATGTTTGTTCCAAATGAATTCAGATACAAATTATTCGACTTAAATACAATTTTCACTGACTTATTGTAGTAAGCTCGGGGTAACATTCAGTGGTGGTTTTATTTCAATCGATTCACAAATAAAGATATGATATATCTACATTGAAAAAAAATCTGAATATCGGTTTTTCTAGATCCTTCTTAAATATAATATCTGTTGGCCAATCTAGTCTTGAATATATAATTATTACAATATTTGTTATAGGTTGAAAGTTTATCATTTGCATATTATTCATAACAATACAATACAAAAACGCAGTGCATTTATACAAACACTGCTATTAGAGTTAAATTTATTTTAAATAAAATAACTTACAAAGATTAATCCAAATTATTGTACGATACTCGTCTGCGTAGTTATTTAATTAATGTCCCACGTCCCATGTCTAAGAATAATACTGACAAATAAATGGCGCATGTGATAAGTCTTAGAACAGGAGTAAAATGACGATTCTTTTTTTATCCTCATTATAGGCTCAAGTTACGGTAAAAAAATTTGCAATAATTGTAGCGCAGTTACTTAAAAATTGCATTCAAACGTAGACAAACGCATTCGATGCATATTCATTAATCTTCCCTGAAACTAGGCCAAGAACAATAGGAATCAGACATTATTGCATAAATGTTTGGTGCGTGGTGAAAGGATTCGCTGTAGTAAACTCAATAATCATAAAATTATTAAAAAATGTTGCAACAGACGACATTATATTTTTTTTTTATTATTTATTGATGACTAGTACTTTTGCTTCACGGTTATGCATAATGGTATCGATAACATTACACAGCTAAGTGTTGATCTAGAAAAATACATTATAATACCTACATTATAAATACCTATCATATATACCTATTACACTGTAAATAAATACAAATATTTAACAAAATAAATAATGAAGTAGTACCAATGAAAAGTGATCTTTTCGCGGTACTAATTACGGTTGACTTTCGACCGCAAAGCGAAAGACACTTGTCAGTTCGAAACTAATCACTGCACGTGAAGTATTAATGTCTGCATACAACTACTTGACGTTTACTTCTAGTTACATTGTATCGAAGCACGCTCCGTCAGAGCCTTCCGTATTTATCCGTTCTTGTACAACTTGATCAAGTAGTCGCACAGCTCGCTCAACTGAATTAGTTTACTTGAGAACACGCGTAAAAAAGTTTTCATTATTGGAAATCTCCGTTGGTACTTTGCTCCCTACGGATCATCAACTATAAGCGGAATATGTTTTCTCGGAAACTCACTCGGGACCTTTGCATTACAGACGAATAAATCGGTAAAT
>DWPA01007127.1:0-10532 GCA_018251375.1 Calpodes ethlius | reverse complement strand
ACAAAGACTTTCAATTACTTATCGAGACAGTCAGATTTGAGGCGCTCACAAACCTAAACTTTGTGCCGTAATAAGTGCGAAATTCAGTTAAAAGTTAGAAGGTACTTAGGAAGACTGAGACGTCAAGTCTAAGCGTAACTTAACAAAACTTGTTTCCTGCGAGTATCGTAAAAACAAAACAGATGCGTCGAGTTTCGTTGCCTCAAGTCACTTTGAAAGGCTTTTAAACCGCAAAATCATTAAATAGAATTTATTCAAGGTAACCTTTTTATGTATGTAGTCTGAACTTTGCTAATTCTGATAACTCAATATTTATGGCGGTACTATATTTGTTTCCTCATATTTCCGTCAAAGACAATAACGATATTTTCCATGTTACTCCAACCGCGGGGGGCGTTACGGAACTTCGTTCCAAAAACAACAAAGGAATGCTAACGAATGTAATGAACAAAAATGATAATTATATTGTGCAAAGTTTATTCAGAGCGCTGTGTGGGCATTTATTACGGAGCTTGTGGGACGCGTGATCCCGCATAATGTGTGTCGGGCTTTACACTCGGAGCGGGCCAGGTGTTAGGTGATAAAAGAGTGCTGTTGCGCTTAGCAGCCGTATCGACGTGTTTAAATTTAATGTAGGCGTTTACTGGGTCGCGGGCTCCGTCTAGGTCACGTCGCTGCACGCACGTCACAAGCCTGTTTTCCTGTAGTTTTGGTAAGCGTCGAGTTAGGCCTCTTTTCATACTTTTGTGGCCTCCTCGGGCAACCCTTATCAGACTTATGCCAAGATTGTGATATTCTGATCTGGGTGAAAGAGTCGATTCTATCCCGACGAGACTCCGGTACTCCTATACTGCGGTACAGTATGTAAAAACAAGAGGTAACGAAAATGATTTATTCGGTAATAAAGTAAAAAAAATAAGGAGAAAAATATATAACTGAATTTCGAACCTCTACCACTTTGGCAACCGAGTTGCTTGGTGGCGGACTCAAGCAAGAAGGTAGCTAGCCATGCGGGCTGGACTGTTCACTTGGTCTAGATAGAGTGGAGAGACTAATCGAAATTAAACCTCTAAATCACCTCGTGTGTAGGTGCACTTAGTTAGCTTAAAAGCTATTTAAACTAGATGAAAATGTCGTCTCAGTTTACCAGTGTAAGTATCCGAGCCAGAAAAACTTATCGTATCGTAAGCGAGCGAAATGTAAATTTTGCAGGAGTTACAAACTTTGTAACTTTTTTCGTTACTATCATTCCCAGTGGACTCGAACAACGACAGCTTGTCGTGAAACAAGTTTAATATTGCTTTGAAATGCTAACAACCTTGCTTCTGTTAATCTTAAGCGTTGATACGGCACTTCCAGCAGTGCACCGATGGTAAATAACGTGTCGAGACATGACCAAACTTCAATAAACAGAATAGATTCCAGAGTTCAGCTAATGTAAGCTGGATTAAGAAGGTTCAAAAGAACTTTAAATTGTCTATCGTCAGCTCAGATCTAAAATTATATTATAATGAAAAATTCAATTCTGTAGTGAAAGTAAAGCATAAATTCTTTGATCCACGGCGCGCTGCGCCCGGCTGCTTCCAAACATTAGTGTGTTAGCATTTAATGTGAGGCTCTGGGCTCGTGTCCGCGCATAATGTTGGGCCGAGTGGCAGTTTGGACGACATTGAGAGCCACCTCGTGCTTGGCCCTGGATAACTCTGCATCTTACACTATCTTTATATGGATACTACTTGGTTTTTGAAATTTCTTGTGAGAGAAATGGTTACGAGGATATGACACGGATGGGGTTCTGTAATTTATCGACTGTTACTCATTAACTAACATAGTTTTCATAGCTATGAACTCGTTTGTTTAATATTCACAGTTTTTACCACCATCGAGATTTTTTTAGGCAGGGGGAGTCTTGACCTACCAAACGATATACTCCACAGAGAAGTAGACGAGGAAATAGAATCATCCCACTTTTACGTGTATAAGAGAGACACCAATTTTTTTTTAAATTTTGTTCTGTCACTTTATCAGCACGATAAATATGTAGGTACAATGTATACGCATGTCAAATTACAATAATATAATTATGGTGATCCTAAACGTTAGACGAACGAATATCGAAGCTGCGAAAAAGTATTACAATCGTGTTTCGTACTCATTTACATACAAAATACGATATGCGCGGGATTTCTGGTTAAAATAAAGAAATGGAGTTGTTTTAACAATTCTTTAAGTGTAAAACATTTTCCAAGCGGGCGATCACCAATCGCAGCGGACGTGCAAGCATTACCTGACCGTGTGCTTATCGAGGAGGGCTTCTTTCTGGCGCGGGGCCAGCGGCGCAGCTCCGACACGGCTCCGGCGCGGCTCCGGCGCTACACTGGTTGCAGCCCCGAGCAGTAATAGCGACTTAAATGGATGAGACGTGACGTGGCCTTACATTAAATTTATCCATGTTTAGGAAAATACCATTACGGCAACATCATCGTTATTTGTGAACCTTTTGTGGCTTACGGGCAGAACTCTGGTTAGTATCTGAAGTGCTTAACTCAGTTGTACTTGATTCAAAATTATTTTTTCTAGTAGTTATGACACATTTATAGGTATTAACTTCTTGCACAACAACGCACTAACGATTATGCAATTATAAGATGAAATATTCCAATATTTTGAGTTTCCTTTCTCCTTGATTGCACTGTATGTATGGGTAGACGAGTTCAATTAACATTGAAATTAATCATCATATTATATAGTTTTAATAAGTGGTATCTCCAGCATTCAATCTAATTTCTTTGATCTACTCTTTTCTTGGAACGATAACTATTTATAAGAAATGTGTACACTCGACCACGTAATAAAGCAATGGTTATGAATTGAATTATATTTTAGTTACAGAATATTTATAGGTTGATAAAAATAGTTGGTACAGTAAACTACTGAGCTAGAAGAAGGAATTCTCTTGCACTCTCCGAATTTAATAGATATTTGTAAATTAATTATCACTTGCTACGGTGAAAGAAATCATCATAATTTTTCCAATGTAATGTTCAGCGATTCGCGGTTGGCCCGCGTGGGTTATGATAACATTTGTAATTACTAGATTAGTGTTTATGGAACCAAACAGAAACCCACCAAATCATCTAAGTAACATCGTCCATAACGACTCCGGCTGAAAACACCACATGTCGCCTAACAATTTCTCACCTGTCGCCCGCCGACGTTTCTACAATAACTTTTACACGAGCGTGTCGTGCCTAAAGCGAATTAGGCGTTTTACTATATAAATAACAACTGCAAGCCTCTGGAAGATTTTAATTCACTTTTCATAAATTTAATATAACGATCCTGAAACTGATTTTACCGTGCCTAGTACTCCGTGTGATTTTTGAACTTGATGTCTTTCCCTAAACTGCATTATCAATATTTGGGTCATGTAAAATGAAACTGATTATTATAAGTAGTATAAATAAATTGGAACACCGATCTTATCTTCGGAGACTAAGGTTCTTAAACGCATTTCTATCGAATCTGCGCGTCTTCGTATTTGTGTGACACATCAAGCGGTTTTTATTTCATGAACTTATATTAACGAATAAACCATTTCAACCAGCAAACTATAAACTTAAACCTTTTTCTTTTTGATGGGAGACTTGAAAAACAGGACACGTAAATGTTTGGTGTCGACCAAATATATTAAATCCCTATTCCTGCTGTTCCACAACTGCCATAATAATCAATCAGCTGTAATACATTTGACTTATAATTGAATGGTATTAGTTGGTTGCTACATCGAAGAAAACATTTCGCAGGTAAAATTCGTTACGTCAGATTTACAGTATTTGGAAACAAAAACGTGAGTATATTTTGTGAAGGTGCTTCTAGTTGGCGTTTGGCCAAAACGGGACTGATTCCAGCGCTTCTAAACAGTAATAGCATTTTAAAAGGCACGCTACGTGCCACGTTGATTTAATAACTCAGGCTCGTGCCACAAGTATACCACAACACATAGTTATAACACTGTTTGGGAATCACTGTTCGGTAACTTATTACTTGTAGTACATAGACTAAACTAATTTTATTAACAGAGAACAGTATGATATGACGTCACAGAAAACCTTCCAGACGATGCAAAAAACCTACCACATTCCAATCTTAAATTACCTCACAAAGGTGTAACTCGTACCGATCAATATGAGTACCTTACAGACAAAAATCACTCAAAAAATGGCCGTATAATACACAGTCCATCTTATACACACATACTCAATTACACACTCACACATTCTCACACATTCTCACACATATACACACACAAAGACCATACTAGATCTGTATATTCTATTATACCTCATTTGTGAAAGCAGTGGACAAAAACAATACCCAGAAACATTATCTTGATTTCATTATCTGATCACGTTCCTAAATTAACTGAATTGTTTGAATGAAAACATGACTTGTAAGTAACGAATAGTTAAGTGATATTCATTCCGTTTTCAGTTCTAAAAGTGCAATCCAATCTCGGCCACTGTACATATATCTTAGCTGCAATGAACGTAAATATTCACAATATCCTCGAGTGCTCCGAGAATTCTTAGTCGCAATAAAGATTAAATCACTCCGCTGAAATGTCCTTATTAAAGCCCGCGAAGAAATATCGCCGCTGTGTGTTCGATAAACATTTGATCTTACTATTATCTGATTTGCTTTCCGAGAACGAAATTCATGGAAGCCGGTGCTGAAAGCATTTAGTTGTGCGCTTAGAATAATAGCGCTTAGAACTGTAATAGTTATACATCATTTGTAACCATTTTAAGTGAGCTTTTAAAAGCAGTAACATGGCGTTACATGAAAATGTACTTATATATTGATAAACTGTTTTTTCCCATTAACTTAATAACAACCGGTTAGGTAACACTTTCCATTGGCAAAAAATATACATTCTCGCAGTGTGCGTGTCGGCGATCCTAAGTATACACGATAAAGCCACACACATACATATTTTTAATTGTTCGTTTGAGGCCAATATGGTTTTAAGAAAGTAACCGTCTGGGTATTACAAGAAGAGCTATTTTGTCTCATACACTTATGTATGTATGTACAAGTACTGTTAATGTTGCAACATCGTTTAAATGGTTTTTATTTACATTAAACTGTCATAATCACACAATTTGTACAGCTTACTAGTTTGACATTCGTCTTTGTATTACTCTCAATGAGTTTTTGTTATTTTTTCACAAATTCGTTTAATTTGGCTCGCGCGCGATTACTTGATCATAGAGCCTGATATTTGTTCATACAGTGAGTGTGATTAATCTCCTTGATGATTGGAACTTTAACTATCAATATCCATATTCCAAATGCAAATTACTTTTAATTCCCAGGGATTAAAGAACAATTATATTCCATATTTACCTGAAACAGACTACTTTTTTCCGAATAAATGTGATAAAGTAATATTTTTAATATCCGGACATGTTTTGAAATTGAATTTTCAGTTAAAAGTATCTACGGGAAATTAAAAGTTGTGATATAAATAACAGCTAGTTTTTATTCTGAAAACCTATTTTCTTGTGTTCCGTTACTTGTATTAATCCAACACGTTACGAACGGTATACTACAAAAGTGTCACAAGTAGGTTCGGTACGAGGCGTCGCGCGGCGGCGCTGGCCAGCCCCAATTCCGTCACTCGGCTGGAAGTGCCACTAATGTGTTTAAACCCTGTAAGCCGTAGATTATCCAATCGGAGCCGTTAAAATGCGTCAGCTTACTTCACTGTATCGTATTACGGTTAATGTAATTAAAATTAACGAAAATACTACAGTTTTATGGGCAGCGGTAAACGCATGGTAGTTATCTGTAACACCCGGCTATTTTCAATGCCCTCTGCGCCCATTGAATTCCAGGAATAATAATAATCAGAATACAACACTGTGACCTATGGCTTGGCCGGGTTCGATAAGTACTCACCGCCGAGACCGAAGTGCCACCTTTTCTGTTTTTATACTAAGGATGTCAGTTTCTTTCTCCGCTTCTTCTCATAGTAAGGCATATTTCCGAAGCGGTGGTAGAATAAAAAAAAACATACTTAAGTAGTACATACTTAAGGTGATTATCAAAAAACGCCTGAATAGATCTTTACAATTTATAGCCAAGAACCTTAAAAGTCACGTCGGCTTTCTAACAAAAATGCAACTATACCTACCTAAGACAAACGGAGCCACAAATAAACACATACAGGCAAACGTGTCAAACTTATAACACCCCTTTTTCCGTAGAATTCCGAAATTTAAATGGAAATCTATCCAACCTACGTAGACTCAAAAGTTAACAAATAAAAAATCGATTTACTTATAACTACAAAACTTTGACAGCTAAGCGGCTTTCAAATCTAGATTATAACAAAATAAACTCATACATCTTACTTACCTGCCTCGTATATCTATTAACATAAATAGTTACTAGGTCGTGACGTTACCGAAGATCTTCCAACATACACAGGTAGGTAGATGAGGGAATGTGACACACTCACATCCGAGTTAGAACAGCGGAGGTGTAACTGCCCCATTCGTCATGGAGCGTGGGAGATATGTATGTGGCTAATGGCGTCGCTTGTCCCGAATATATACGGCATATTAAGTAACGAAACGAGTAAATAACTTACGTAATGCTATCGCAGGGTAAGGGAATGAACTGTTTTATTTAATAGCACATTTTGAGTTAGAAAATAAATTTGCTAAGTGCATGTTTATTGCTTTATGCTTACAAACTTAACTCTAATTGCATAGAGTGTAACCTTTATAGCCGCGGCTGGCCTTACGTGAAGTGTCCGGTGAGAAAACGTTTTTAATCTTTCCGATGTTTGTTTCCAGTCCAAATGTCAAGTGTCGAATTGTTCGAGGACCTAGGAAAGGGTCTATATTGAGAAACGTGGCCGTGTGCGTGAGTGAGACGGGCTCGTTTGTTAATGTGAGCGTGGCATCTTCGTGAGGGGGTGTCGGTTAATGTGTAGGAGATTACTTTATTAGGTATTCGTTTAATTTTAGGTCGTCCTTACATCGTGTCTTTTGATAGCGAAATATTAATAGCTAAAATATTTACAGTTACCGTCATCTCATTTACTCACATGACCTTTAAATGTGAAGCTGATGTTTTAATAAAGTTGCGAAAAAACTATTTATAATGTCAGAACCATTACTTGCATATTGTTGAAGATATTAAAATTTATTAATATACCAGAGGATTCTTTTTAAAAGCTTCGGCCCGAGAAAAATAACATTTGCTGAAAAACTTATACAAGGATAGCGAAACAATTAGAATTCAGTTGAGGGAACTTAGGTAACCTTTTGCAGAGTGAAAACCTATTCTCTGGCTACTCGTGGTAAGACGTTGTTATAATTTTATATACGTGTAATAATACTGTTTATTGTAATGCAATACCCCAAAAAATATATAAATAGTTCTCGGACCCACGTCACTTTTCTTTACACACACACACACACACATACTTAAAATTAGAAGAGGTTGAAATCAGGAGATAACCTGAAACAAAACATCATTAAATTTATTAATTTTCTCAAATTAAGAATGAACTATAACACATTTTAGAAAATAAAAAAAAAGAAAGAATAATGTAGGATTCCCTAAAAATCTGTTGATCGACTATTACCACTTAACGTGCAAACACTACGGTCCCATGTTAGTTTTGTTTGCCGTGTATAAAATGGAAGTGTATAATTAATAAAAGCTTTTAAAACGAACACAGCATCTTAAGCCTCGCTCGGAACACGACAAGACATTTTTGCAGACAGTGAAGCTTCAGGCAGATAACAATATTTATAACTATATTCAAATCGAAATTATTATTTTTTTATTGAACAAAAATTTATGAATTGCTTAGTAATAATACTGATAATATTATCTGCCCTGATACGGCCAAAACTGGGTAATGGTCGACAAGGTGAGGGCATTGTACCGTGAGCAGGCAGAAGTTGACTTGTACTTAAGGATGACCACAGGCCCTTGAATTGCGGCGAAGTGGTTCGTCCTCGTCTTATCAGCCTGTATAATCGGAGTGAGGCACCGTCTACCGGATTATGGTCTTACGGTATCAATAAAGTATCCTCAAGCCGTGATTCCTTGCAAAGCCTAGGATTTGTTCGGGAGGGCGCGTGTGAGGTCGCGGCACAAATCCGATGAATGTATGCAGAGGGCACCGCGCACTATCTGATTCAATGTGGCAGCGTTATTCTAGTTTTCTGGTCATATTTACATTTTTATTTAGATACTAGTATTTACACATAAGTATTGTTTCGCTTGAAAGAGTTTGAATTTGTTTGGATCAAATAAAGATATAAACTAAAGTGGGGCCAACGAAGCGAGGTAAAGAAAGACAAAACCATGTAACAAATCGTTAATTATATCAAATCCGTTAAAAAATATCTTGTACTTTTACACCATACAAACAAATTAATGTTACTTGCCGAATATTTACATTGATTAAATAAAGTCAACCAAGAATAAATGAGAAAAAACGCCACAGGTAACAATTCCAGCGTCCATTCCAAGTAGTAATGAACTGGAATACATAAAATTTTGAAGCCGAATATATTTAACTGGAACACCGAAATTTTTTGGCCTTTCTATACACAGTATAGTTAAAATTCGCGACGTGATAAATTTTCTTCTCATAATATGCTCAACTATAAGTCAATGAACTCATAATTCATATTTTCTGGAGATGACAAGATTTACATGTTTCTTTAAGTAACCAAAGGAGTCAGAATAACCCTCCCGAATTCAATGTTTTTATACGAAGAGCGGACATTCGTAATTTGTAGATTTGCGACGAAATCGCGGAACCATTACGATCTTGAGTAATATCCGAGCTCAATCACTGATGTATGACACATCAAGGATACAGAATAGAAACTTATGGAGATGAATGTTCTTACAACATAAATTAAAGAAACTGTTTACAACTAATAAAACCGGTAAAGTGCATAAATTCAAAGCCCTAAGTAGAAAGCCTTATCCAACACCCTCCACTATGGGGTAGACGATACAAATAAATCATATTAATTTTACTTGTTATTTTACATGAGATTTTCATTAATATAAATATATGTATACCCGTACCAAATTACAGCTCTCTAATACTAAGGGTCTCTGCGCTGTGCTACGTTTGAACGGACGGACGAATATGACGAAACTATGTTTTAAATACAGAACCCTAGAAAGCACGACTTTGTTCAAGTCACCATAGATTTGTGAAAACTAATAAATAATCTGGTTAGCTTATAACTCGTTGAATAATTGTGTTGTGTTATAATATACCGCATATTTCATAGTTTATAACGTATGGATGACAAGCATAAACAAACAATATTTATTATATTAAAAAACAACCACAGGATCATGGTATCCAATAAATTTACCTAAATGAGATAAGCGACATTTTAATTTACCTGTTTTTGAGAATGTGTAAGTTTCGTGTGCTCCGTTCTGCACTGTAGAGTGTTAGTAGCTTCATTCGCCTTTAGTCCAAGTGAACGTCCTCAGCGTGTCGACTAGCCTGCAGGCGCTACTTTTTTGGCCTGACAACGTGTCGGTGATAATTTTAATGTAACTGATCTCCATGGGAAACGGTCACTAATTACTAGTATATACTCGTTTGTTTTTATTGGCCTTTTACAAAAATATCTCTCTTGTCAAAAGTAACGTGAAATAATTAATCGATTACATCAATAAAACTAGATAGCGCTGCTTAGTTGGTTTCTTTTGATTCAGTGATTAATTAAAAAAGATACTTTTTATGTTTACCATTATAGTTTGCCGATTTATATGTGAATGGAGTGGCGACGGTTCAAACAAAACTTCACGTGTATGACGTAACTGTGAGAGCTGCTACAGAGCAACCGTTAACCGGCCGGCGCATCGCTCGAACCGTGAGCCGCTAGGACCTCCTGTAATCCCACCGCATTAGCCTATACTTTATCCCGCATTCCACAGAGCTGGTGCAGTCGGAGGATCATTTGCATAAAACATTAAGGTTACTTTTATTTTTAAGTACTTACTTTGCCCAACAAATACGAAGAAGGACATTAATTTATTCAGCTCAAAGATATATATGTACCGTAAGAGCATGGATGGAAAAAAGATGGTACGGATAGAAAAATATCTTGCGGGCCGTAACCTCCTCCATTCATTTACATAAAACAGAAGGCACTCGTATAATAGCGCTCTGAAGCAACCGTAAGGGACCTTAGTTTGTGTGGAGCCTATTGTTGGCCCGACTGATCGATGGCAAAATTCGCTAAACAGGGCCCCTTGGGAATTTACGCGCGTCGTTGAAGGGTTAACAGACGTAAATATATTTCAGCGGCGCGTATATTCGTTTTCCTCGGGGTATTGAGCTATCATTGAGAGTGTACCCTTTGGTTTTTGGGTCGTTAGTCGTGTATGCCGACCGAGATGCGAACTTACAAGAGGATCCGGCCCGACGCGGGGACTTAAAAGGTGAAAGTTGTATCTGTTCT
>DWPA01007126.1:0-10534 GCA_018251375.1 Calpodes ethlius | reverse complement strand
CGGCGTTTCTTTCATGAGTCTCAGTATTATTAGCAGCCCAGACGATAATTCTGTTAGATTACATTTTGGATAAGACATCCATGTAAAGATTCTTGTTATAAGGGATGAATGATTAAATACCTCAAATATAACATTGTTAAAAAAGGGAAAAGTATAGGAGTGTGTGTATTAGTCCTTAGTTATGTAATGGACCTTATAACGCTTAGACGATTAGTTTCTTAATGCCATGATGGCTTAAAGTAAAGCTTAAACAACACGTATATGTAAAACAATATCATGTATTTTATTAACAATTATAATCACAACCTTTCAAGTTGTTCATTAATTACATTATATTATTATTATTGTTCGCCGACGTAGAATTCAGTCACTTAATTATTTGATTGATGATTTTATTACTTACAACTTTACGAATACGAAATTAAATTAATATTGATTATAGAATATATAAAAGTTTTGTAAAACCGACGTCAAAAAGCTTAGCTATATAATGTTACTCAACAGCCAAAAATATTTCAATGAAAACTAATCCTCTTACTAATGAATTGAAATAAAATATGGTGTAAGTATCAACTTCTTTCTATTGTGCATCAGTTTGTAATAAAAAAATCGTATAACAATTAATGAAAATTAAAACCGAACTGGAATCTTTGTTTTGGATGAATAGTTTGTGAACAAAAGTATTTGAAATGTATCTATACATAAATGAAGCCTTAATGTTCACCCGGCGATTATGCGGTGCGTTTTACAATCGTATGTCGAATGTGCACCGCATACGTCAAAATAACGTATCACGTAGTCGCCGTGTGAACCCAGTGAAATAGTAACGGCCAAAGTTCTATAGTATCTTCCTTCAACAGATGGCGTTCTTAGACTTTAAATAAGATAAAATAGTAACTGAAAAATATCCTTTCTATACTAATTAGAGCTAAGAGCTGTGACTAATTGTTGCCTAGGCGTTTCTGTATTCTGTCTTCATAGAATTTAGTATTATTCTCTGTGAAAACGTTAACTAAATACATTTTCGACCTCCAAAATGTGCCAGGCACGTCATTGAATACAACAAAATGAATAGCCATGTTTTTCAAAGTATGTTTAATTATTTTCATCAAGTGAAGTGTTATAAGCCAGTAATTAAAAGGTCCTTCTAAATTCTAGTACATAAAGACGAGGACAGACGATGTTCATAATGCCTTATTACTGATGGGTACTTATAAAACTCCAAATCATTTATTCATAATCGGTACACGTATGCACCTTATTATTTGCTTTTTACCACTCTGGAGATGTATAGCCAATGATAAAAACGGCGACGTCTAAAGAAACCGTTCAGCATATCTCTTAAAAAATAAAATGAATGAAACTGATTGCAAAATTCATCTTTTTCACGTTTGTCATTTATATATTTATCCATAGTAACCCGTGCAAACCAGTTGTGTTTTGCTTTTACAGGTGGAATGTCTACCTTATGTCTTTGACCATATCTGTGGTATTATTATTCCTACTCCTTATTTCGCTCTTTACGATATAAACTACAATATTTATTAAGTTTCAAGTGAATTGTTCAAAGTTTATTAAAAGCTTTTATTTAACTTGAAATTTTCTGGTTTGCCAGTTACTTGTAGAAGTATATTTGACAAGTTACATTTTAACTATTCACTTATTATAAAATTCATTACTCCGTCCTTTTTGTTTTTAATGCTTTAAATCATTTTCGTTTTATTTATACCGGGTGTTGACACGATATTTCTACTCGGTAGTGGGTTGCAAAAAAATCGGGTGGGGCAAAAAAGATTGGGAAACGCTGCTCTAAACAGGAAAGTAGACATAATAATATGTGACTTCCGGCGCTCTTTGATAAGCTTTTAGTGCTCCCGGCGCCAGTTTTTGAGAGGAGCAAACGTCGGGTATACAGGATATTTGCGGACGAAATGTTATTACTAATAAACCATTTCAAAGAGAATTCAATATTAATAATCCTTTCAAAGAGGAAATTATATGGTAAAAATATTTTTTGGTTAAGCGATCTGTAATGGAGTACGAAGGTGGGAGAGTTTATTTTAGAATGTCTGTAAGTATTTGGAGTCATCATAGATCTGAAATACGTCTACGGTAGCCTGGAATACTTATTAAATGTATTGCATTTGAACTTTGTTTTGGCTTGAGGTAACAAAAATCTATGCAACATTGAAAATATATTTTTTTAAATAATTATCACAACCCATAACTGTCTCACTACTGGGCTCGGATCTTCTCACACAATGTGAAGGTTACAGGCTATAGTCCACCACGCTGGCCTAGTGCGGATTGGTGGTTTTTTAAATGCATAACTGTAATAGCATTTAATGATAATAAAATTCTTCGTTTATCATTTAGAACACTAAATTATTCTCTCAGTAATCCAATTGACGTTATAATTTGGCCATATTAGTGTATGAAATAAGGCAAGACCAAAAATGCATTACAAATATATCATTTACTTAGTAACCCCTATTCATCAATATTTTGTGATCGTAAATTTTAGGTATTGTCATTATTTGTAAAGCATTTAAAAAAAGAAAAAAAAATGAATCGACGAGATAATATGAGGGACGAAAAGAAAAATATATATTCTAGATATAATCTTGAATTAAAATGCATGCAAGCGAAAGCATAAAATTAACAGTTTAACCAATTGGTCAGATTGGCCTGATATCGGATGTATTGTGAAAGATAATATCAACTAGAAAGCAAAACACTGCAGTTATATCGTTGTAGGTACATCACAACATTAGTTGGAATTTATTATAGCGGAGCGCGCGAGGGGCGCGGGCCGATCGTGGAGCACCTGCAGTGATTACAGCTACATTATGTCATCATCCAGTGAACCTTAAGCGCGAGAATTTTAGTTTCAATAAAATACAAGGTTTTACAATAAAAACCTAGGTTGTTATGTAAATGTGCGTGGAGATTTTTTTAGATTTGCGAGACATTTGTAACACATTCATAATGTGCATGTCAGTTTTTTTTATATTGTATGTATATTTTTAAGTAAATAGCCGACATATAAGCAGGACATGAACCTAAATTTTAACTATAAATGTTAGCAACACCAAAGACATTACCAATGCGATGCTGTCATAAAGAAGAGAGAGGAATGAAAGATCTAACTCTGCTGTCCCTCTGTCATATACGGTGACAGTGTTTGGCGGCTGACTCAAGCAAGAAGGAGGCAGCTAGCCAGGTAGGACTCACAGAAAGATAATAAAACTAGTAACAATATTAATTATATAATAATACTGCTTTAATTCCTTGGATAAATTTGCCAGTGCACATCTAAAATTCCGACACAAAGCACACGTGAGAAGCGCAGATGGTGTCTTCTTTGTTATGCAAAGTTTTTGCGGTTCGCTTCCCGATTGGGACTGACATTTAGCGACCGTTGTCATACTCAGATCGATTTTTGATATAATTTGTGTGTGCGAGTCTTGTGCGGGGGTATGTGTGTGTTAAAGTTAAAATGTTTCAGTGCACCGTGTCAACGATGTAACAGAGTTAGTAATTACGTATAGAATACATGCCATTACCATATTTCGAAACTAGGGCGCTTGTTTTGTATGACACGCGCCAGTTCATTGCGCCGCGGCGCCGCTCCAAATATGCGATAGGTGTATTTAACGTAAATTTGTCACATTTAAACAATGCCTGCTTAAATTTCAGCCTCATTTATAATTCCTCCCCCAGTTTGAAAAAATAATTGGCTGAATTTATGCTTTGAGCTCGTATCGATTGGTCTTTTGTTAACATTCAATAGTGATATGTTATTAAGCCCGCACGTGTTTTCAGGTAATTTTTATCATAGCATTTAAAGACTCATATATAAAACGATTGATTAATCTCACTTACGTATTTTTTACGTAAATATCATGTTTCTTGAAATTAGAATGGATGACTCACGGTGCTCGTACCAGAATAAAAATATCTACGTGAATGTCACAGTACTTTATAATTCGTTAAAAATCAAGCTTAAAATACCTTGCAATTTTAGAATAGCGATGTTAAAATGGCGGTTCAAAAATGCTTGTGTTGTATTTTACTATAATCTGATACAATCACCATGTGGGTGTTGTGATGGCTCCACTCGTGGGTGTAAAATTGACAACGACGCCTACGAGATAACGAGTTAAGGATTAAATATTAGTTGTAATTTAAAAGGATTAAGTAATTTGTTCAGAATTTTTAAATTAAATTTACTTATACTTCAAGAGAAATTAAACCGAGGTATGAGGACTACTAATGTTAGTATTATTGTTATGAATACAGGTTTGCGATGAAAACGTTTTGAATTTATTTCGTATTAAAAGCTTAAACATATATTCAAAATGTTCACTATGTTTTACATTAAGTTTCTTTTTATTTGCATAATTATGTCAACTAATATTGCAATGGCCTTTTTAACAGATTTATGCACAACAGCCAAAACTATCGATAATAGAATTATGAGCCTAGTAAAGTTTCGTTTATGTCCTAGGAGAGTATTAACAACGAGCTTTTACCATTAAGGAGTTCCCTCATTTGGAGCCATTCCTTAGTGAATTATTATGTTATATTTGTTATAAACATGCCGTGTACGAAGTAAAGCAGTTTGTCAAATTTTAATTTCATAGGATAAGAGGAAGTAATTCTAATTCAGCCCTCAAGCTTGCAAACAAACATACTAACAAACATTGCAAGTTAAATAAAAGCTTTTAAAAATATAAAACCTAACTGAATGTTTTATCGACGCCCTTTGAGTTAGAAAGCTCAAATTTTGCATTCAAATTTCCTTTATGACGAAGATAAGTGTTAAGACCCGTTTTTCTCACAAGATGGAAAATAGAAAGATTCTGTATTTTCGCTTTTAAGTTGGTTTATTTTCGAAACGGACTTGCAATATTCACCAATTCACGTAAATGTATCCGCTAGTATAAATATATATACTATATACAATACATACAAATCTAAAGTGCATATATTTATAGGTTATAATTTTAGGAACTCGGTAGGTACATGTAGTCTCACGCAGCGATTGAAAGTCAACTGTACTTCATACTATCACAGGGTTACGTCACATTTTACTTTGTCAAATAAACCTAATTGTATAATACTATTTACCTTCCTCCACCTATTTTCCGAGTAAACCTCAACAAAACTCAGCCAATTATTACAGATATTAACTTTAAACCAATGATTTTAATTTGCCAAACAGTACTTGTCATTTTTATCTCGTTAAATGAAGCATTGTTTGGAGAGCAGGCGGGGTGGAAGAGGTTAGGGGTGGCGTCCTGCTTACATTATAGCTAGCTATTATAATATTATGATTTATTACTCAATCGGTGTGGCGCCGGCGCGAGGCAGCGGCCCTGTAATTTCACCTGAATTTTGTAACGTTCTCCTACTTAAATTCAGGAATTTGAATCACGCTTCTACATGTTGCGGAAAGGCTTTGATAAGTACTCTTGTTAGCGTTAAAGCAGCCAACTAAATAATTACATTAACATTTTCATAAAGATATTTTAAGTCGCGGTTTATCACGCCACATGAGCGCACATTTCCTTTAAGAATAACACTTGAAATGAGCAATGCAAGTTACTATGTTTTTTTTAAAGTACCAGAGGATTCATAAATATTTTCTATACCTGATTTAATGTATAAATATTATTATTATGAATTTAAACAATAAATGAGTAGACGAACATCAGGTGCTAAGTTCATTCGTTCACGGTAACATCAAAAAAAAGTGTAAAATTAATCAATGGATACGATTTGTAAACGGCGAGGTAACATTGCTAGTACAAGATAATATCGTACGTACATCTCTAATTAGTTTTCAGGAATTTGCTATCTGCCATGTGGTAAGCAACGCAATGTACAAAATATTTTATAACCCACTGAACTACGTTGTGGAGGAAGAGCAAACTTGCTTTACTTCAAGTATCTCAACTTAAACTATATAATCTATCAGGTGTTTGTGTTTCGATCGCTAATATAACTTTAACCAATAGTATCTAACTTATTTATCATGCTTCGGTGTTAGTATCGAGTTAAGGCTTTAATCCTTTAATATCTTTGCAAGACTATCAATGGTTGCAACGAAACTTGATGTTAAACACTTCCTTTAATTTGGCTGAACTATACATCGTATTTGATCTTTCCAAAATGAGATGTCGTTTTGCGGTAAAAAGTAGCATTTAGTATTCTTCATCTTCCCAGCTATCTCTAAACCAAAAATTATACCATAACGACGCTACGTTGCCCTCTGAAAGAAGGACAAAGAAACGCAACTTTCGCATATATTATATAATATAAGCATAGATGAATAAACCGAATTGTTGAACTATAGACGATAAAATCACTATAATACACCTATTAAGAACTTAGTATACAGATATATCGCTTTGTTTCTATATGTTATGCATACATTATAGTCCTACTTACGAAATAAGTAGAATCGTTCAATATTTTTAAACAAAATTGTCTAACAGGTTTGGACGTGCAACTTTTACTAAACATTTTTAGAAATCGTATGACATCTTACAAACTGCGGTGAACGTCGGAAGAACCCGTATCGAAATATGTTCCTAAAATATAGTAAAGATTTTTCGTAATTCCTCGTGAGAAGATTGGAAATAGCGAAGTTTAAGCACATATTTCAGGCTGTACTTTTATGTCAATAGCGGAGAAACGAGTGGACAATCCATGTGATGGTAAGTGGTTACCGTCACCCACGGACATCAACAACATTAAGGGTATCACCGATGCTTTGACGGTCATAAAATCAGCTAAAACCTGCATTATTACTCATTCTCCGACACTGTTATGAAACGCCTGAAAAATCCTTATAAGTCAACTTTACAAGGAGGCATTATGATTTTACGACTTGACGTATAAATACATGTATATACTTATTAAAATCCTTAATATTAATATCATTCTATTACAAAAATATTATACAAATAGGTATTATAAAAAGTCGGTAGATACTCGTAAGTATACAAGTTTGAAAGTACATAATAATAACAGGGTCGTCTAGCCGTCTAGCCAGGTACAGATCTCTCATAAAATAAAATGTGATATCCAAGTGGGTCTCTTGAACTCCGGCGATAGGGGTTGTGCAACAATGCATCAAATTGAGAGTAGAGTTAGAATGCAAATATAGTGACAGACGAACGAGTACATTCAGCGGGGTCCCGCCCGCGCCCTCTGCGAATATTCCACTTTGAGTTGTATGTAAAGCTGGCGAGCGCCCAGGGCACAAGCGTACTATTAAACACAAGGACTATAATTTGCTGTATGTATTCCTGTGAAATGTATAGAATAGCGGCGGTTGCGGCTGCTGTGCCAATTTGATATCGTAGCTACAGAATTTGTTACGTGGATCGAACTTTACACGTACACATTGTACTCATTATTTTATTTCGTAGCTTTAACTCATGAGCGGTCTATACCAGCTCTTTCCCTCATGGCTGAGGATGTCTAGAGCATTTTTCATGTCGATACGTACTTAATATATATATAGGCAAACGGGTGTTCCATTGTACTTCCCTCTTTTTTATATATTAAATATTGTTATAGCCACGAACAACACCACATAATCCTAATAGTATATAATTAGCACTATATTTGTTTGTTATTTTCAAGGCATTGTATTTAATCCGAATAAAAAATATAGGTTAGAAATAAGTGAGAAAACATTTACAACGCTCTTCATTGACAATGTCTTGAGAGCCGTAATTTCCAAGGCAAGGTGTGAGATTGAAGCACGTCGATAGAATTGCGTATCTGGGTAAAAATCACGAAACATTCAAACCTTTCCCGTTAATTGAATCCTGTAGACCTTCATTAGGAATAGAGTACAAAAGAAAGAGAACTCTAATAGAAAGGAGTTTCTGTCGGAACAAAAACCACAAATGGCATTGAAGAAGTCGAAAATCGAATAATTACGCTCGCTGCAATTCATGCTGCAACTTAGCTTTCACCCTAGAGGGTGAATACCCACAATGTGGAACTGTCGTCATAAATCCTAGTGTTCAACTGCTTTAATATCTAAATGTTTTACAACAATTAGGTAAGTTCTTAACGAACTTTGCGCAAGTAATATCGCGATGACGAAATTGCGCGTCTGTTTTTAGATGATTCAGTATTAGTTAGAGAAGCTGTATCGAAAGAAAGTTTATTTTAGGAAGGAAAATAAAAAATGTGTTTATTAGATTGTACAATATTAACAAAATGTACCCAGTTTTAAGAATAATGCAAGGACAAGATGAATCTGAGAAATGGTTACAATTTAGATGGAGAAGCAGAAAGCTCAATTTAATATGTGTGGCAAATACCTTTATTAAAGAAATAAAAATATGAAATACTGACGATGTGAAATAATTCTTTCGAAATGTGAAATATGATCTAATTTCGAGTGAAGAGTCTCTCGTACGTAGTAATAAGGTAAGATAAATTAGTTAACCTCCTTTTCACCTCTGGTTTTACTTACCACTAGTTGAACATTTATTAGTATTCATACTAGCCTATGGTATGAAATAGAGAGTATGTGTAGTGTATGTATGTGTGATTTATCTGTAACAAAAAGTTGTACAAGTTAGGTATAAACTATGAAACGAAATGGGTTAGGTAACGATAGTATACTCGGAATTTCGTGGGTATTTTATTACGTGTTTGGTTTAAGGGAAATAACCGCCGTGGCCGGATTAGTTCGAGATTTAGAAGAATTCCAATATAAGAGAGTAATCGATGTAGGGGTGGGCTCGGGGGACCGACCACCGGCGCCGCGCTCTCTGTAGAATATGTTAATGTTTTGGACGCGGAATTCCATACTTTTGCTAGCTACACCGTTGTGTTGGTACAGTATCATTCTTAAATTATTTGGATTATACCTCTGTATTTCAACGTCCTTAAATTATGTAAAACAAAGTTCCATCTATTTTCTAGTTCATTTTTAAATTATGCAAACAAATAAAGTGGGTAATAAAAATATATTACTACGTACATAAATATATGATTAAGTACATAGTCGATAAAAAAAAAAAATCGATTAAGTCGCTGAAGGCAAATTCTATTTCGCTGGTTTTAAATTCAGATCCATTGACTCCAAAATGCAATCTAGGAACGAATAGAACGAATACCAAATATTTTATTCAAATGAATTATTCCACAGCTGCTAGTGGAGTCTTCATCTTAAATTCGAATGATCTCCACGGGGACATGTAAATTAGCGTAGCGCTGCATCGCCATGCATTAGCACACTACTTTGCACGTTAGTTTGCTTTTGGTTATATACCCTCTGTAATCCTTAGTTATGGTCTAATGGAACGGACGGTGACACTGGGTTCATATCCTTTAAGCAACTTAATGAATCGCAACTTATCCAAAGGAGACAAAACACCACGTTAAGATGAATGGATAGTAATAATGTCATTCCATTTAAAGACTGAAGACTGCTTATTGACTTTATTCAGTAAAAGAATATCTCGTAAATATCTCGGATCTGTTGAATTATATTAGGAAATAAAATATGTACAAAAAGGAAAAACCTCATCATCTTCGTAATTACAACCTATACCTCTCCTATCACTGTGGGAGTTTTGAATGAGCTGTATATTAATTGTCATAAAACATCGGCACGAACTCTTCAAACAACTCAATATATTAAGTGTTATTTAATATAAATAAGTTTAAAGTTGAAAAACTAAAGACACGCTCCTATAGAATTTGTGTATTAACAAAAATAAAAAGAGTAACAAAGCAATGCTGAAAATTTCAGCTCCTTAACATACGAAAAAGTAAACCAAATTGAGCTTGTAAGATTTGACCTTGAAGTTTATACGGAAATGTATATGATTACTTATGCCTTAATTTTATGTAAAGCTTTCTACTTTTTGATGACTGACAAAATTTAAAGTATTTTAGCTATTTAATTCAATGAAAGAAAGGGCAAAGTTAATGTTCAAATGCATCATTATATTGTTGCAGATAACAGTCCCCCAGAAATGTACAGTCGTTTTTCTTGCGAGAAAGTGATTTGTTCCTTTCTTCAAAACAAAGGTTCTTGTGTATTTTTTCAAGCGTACGGAAGTACGATGAGGAATGTGTTTTTCTTTCCTAATAAATCTGGTAACTTCTGGTAACTGCACACAACTCGAAGAAACATTCAACGAGTCAAGTGAACACCGGAAGCATTTAAAAAAATAAATACTCCTAATCATTTAAAATTCCTTGTGTTGCGAAAGAAATAATGAATAATTAACTCGCATATTCACGAACAATACTATGAGCTCGCATTGTAAAATATATAGTAAAGATCGATTTTTCGTATTCCGATCTTTATCTTTATCAATGTTCAAGATACTAAAGTTAAGATGGGAAGATAAACAATTGATCATCTCTTTTGATTTCACTCATAAGCCTCATAGTATTGTCTGTGAATACGGGGGTAAGACATCACATTAATGTTATTTGCTGTGACAACACCAGGTACCAAACCTCAGTACCTTCGCCTCGCCGT
>DWPA01007125.1:0-10534 GCA_018251375.1 Calpodes ethlius | reverse complement strand
ACAAATACATTTATTCAAAATTCAAATTTTGTATCCCTTTTTAAGAAAAATAAAGGCGCGAAGCTATCTGGGATTTGGTATGTTTAAAATTTACCAGAAAAAGAAATGTAGAAAGCTAATCTTTACACATAATATGTTTTCTTTAATACTATCAATGTATAGTGCACTCTTTAACGATATGAATTACGGTGGGATTTGGAGCAGAATGGTGAATGTATCTACTCTGTAATACTGATTTTCTCTCTTATTTTGGTAGCTTTTGAAGTGCTATGTTATGAAGTTAATGTCAAAAAAAAAAAAATTGCTAATTTGAAAATTTAAAACCTGCTTTTCTAGTACAAAGAACTGCGCTGTTCACCAAAGGACAATTCCCTCGTCTGGACTCGTATTATGACGTAATACTTGATATTAAAATGCATAGTTATGGAAAGAGAAAGTAGTTTGAATTGAGCTTCGAATAACAAACATTGTAAATTAAATAAAAACTTTGTAAAATTTTTTAATCAACAAAGAAAAATATCTCCCTGAATTGTGACGTCTGGCAAAGTCTTCATATATAGAATTATACCTACTGCTGTAATCGTATGGAAGCGTTCATATCTCGGATAGCTTGTGTACATCTAGTGATCGATCGCGTAAGGCAGCGGTCGGCAACATTTGGGTTAGCAAAGTTGCAAAATAAAGTTAAGGCGAGGCTCAATTTTGGTGGTATACATATATATTTATATATATTGCTCACGGCTTCACTCGCGTGTGTAAAAAGGACAGCAATAAAAAGGTTGTCGATTCCTTTCTATCATTGTTTACAATGCTTTGGTAACAATAAATTAAACATTTTCTTTCATTTTGCTAAAATATACATCTAAATGGATTTTTCCTATACAAAGTTGGATTCGTCTTCCTAACTATCTCAAAACTAAAAATCCTACCATAGCGACGCTTCGTTACGCCATGAAAGAAGAATGTATGGATAAAAAATATCTTAAGAAAAGCTGTGCTCGCGACTTCGTACGCGTAAAATTAAAAAAAAAAAGTGTTTTACTATTTTAGTTTTACTGGCGTAAGTTAAAATGCCTAGTAATAGTGGTTATTTCAATATTACAAACATACACTCCAATTTTATTTATGTTAAGATGAATACTTTAAACTTTGCAAATGATTATAAAAACGAATACCGTGTTTTTATCAAATACGAGTACCTACTACATTTACTTCCTTGCAAGAACGATTTCATTTCTTATCCTTACGAGTATCTCTGAAATGCAAACTCGAAATATTTATTCTGCAAATTGTAGCAGTCTGATGCCAGAGTATTTTACAATACGAACAGAAAAATTTGCTCCAACGTTGTAGTAACATAAAAAGATATTTTTAAAAGATTATTAATTTAAAATAACACAGTTACGGTTTGTAGGATGAATATTTAATTAAATTTTTACACAGCTCTACCACCGCACTAGACTTTTTTGTGTCACGGGATTACCGGAAAACACTAGTAGTAAAACACTAGTAGTAGTAAATTAATACGTATATGTATATATTGATTTTAAAGTTGAAAGTCGTGTGTATTCTAAAGAATAATTATCCTATTGCGTCTGTGAAGAAAACCTCAGAAACCAGACCTAATAGTTCTCCAAATTGTTCTGAAAGATGTGTTAAGTTTGAGACAATTGACCACCGTGGTATACAGTGGCCTGTATCCTCCACATTGTGAGTGGAAACCTGAGTCCAGCAGTAGGATAGTTACAGAATGCAATGATGATATTCGATGACGCCGAAACCTTTTTGATCGTCATTGACTGCGAATCAGTTCTGGGTTCGCTTTTCAGCCGCAGCTGACATTTATGTGACAGATAAATGTTTGTTATAATGTTGTGTGTGTGTGTGTGTTTTATGTGTGACAGGGATTCACACTTGTATCTACAATGAAGCTAAGGTAATTACTCTTTTATAAGCGTACATTTATATAAATACTACAATGCGCTATCAATTTAAATCTATTACTTGCTCAAGAGTAAATATACGTTCAGAGTGGAAATAGTATTTTTCCAATTCACTTCTAAGTGAAGTAAAAAACGACAAATCCCTAAGCTGTCTCCGTGACAAACATCCCGTCCTTTTTCATTGCGATCGTTCAAACGGTGCTAAAACGGCGCAAAACGAACTCTTTTCTGAACAAACATATTTCAATTTCCTTATCGTAATAAATAATTGAAGTAATACCTATATTATCGTTCCTAGCTTAATTATTGATTGGCAACTCGTTGGTGATGTATTTTTACGTATAAAATGTGGGCCACAAGTTAAGGATTTAGGAAAATTATATTCCCTTAAAGATGAAAAATAGATTTTAAAACCATTTGCACGAAAGGTTATATTATGCTACAATGAAACAATAATGAAACAATGAAAAAACTAATAAACAATTAACAAAATGTACAGAGAAACAGAATTAATTGAACTGAAAGTCCAACAGAATTGTATGCATCGTAAAAACAAATTGTCACAAGTCACAAATCACAAATTTGTAACTTTCATTCCAATTTGGCTCTTTGAATGCTCTCGGTAATGTATTAGGTGGATCTGTTTGTAAAAAGAGAAATACCAGCAAAACATTTACTGTGATCAATGAAATACCCGCTGAAGCGGTCTTTTAAATCCAGTCGCTGGAATTAGAACGGTTTATATTTTATAGTAACGACTTTTTATTAATGGATTCTGGAAAGCGGTGAATATACTGTCAAGCAAGACACAAAATGGCGACGAAATTAATATGAAATACATTGAAAGTTTGTAGTAACTTCATTGATTAATGTTGTATTACAATGACACAGATAAGTTACAGACTTATGCCAGGATTTGGAAATTAGTTTTAAGTTTTCCATTTTCCGACGCAGTGTTATTATTAAATATTTATTTATTAAAACCTTATGTTTATTTCTTCGTGTGATAAAACTTAGTCTTCGTATATTGACGATATTAATAATATAACGTTGATGATGATGATAAAATGGCGTCAGAAATTTATTATACTGTATAAAAAACAGTCTGTTCTCGATAGATCGATAAGTTACCTGTGGTAACACAGTATAGTATTACAGCTAGGGCATTTGAAGCTAGAAATATGTTTATTTTTAAGTTATTTTAAGACTAATATTTTTATAAATATGATACAGTGAAAACAGCGCGAAATAAAACTTACTTAATGAAATTATTTTTCCGTGACAGAAGACTAATTTGTAAAATTTCTCTCTTTTAAAATATTTATTTCAAGATTGCTAGTTAAAAATTTCATGCGTCAACATAATCAATTTAATTAAAAGCTTCTGGCATAAGCTCATTGACAAGCGTCCCGCATCAAGTTGTTAAATTAAATTTGTTGATGGAAATTTTGTGTACAAATTAAGTACGCTTCATTTTTGTGTACACGTCTTTATATTTTGTTTGGTAATATCTGACGTCATAATTTTGTCATTTGGAAAATATTATACAAAGTTTATTACGAAGGAATTAAATTTTGATACTGATCATGATTTTGATATTGATCTATATATTAACACGTGAAGCAAAAACTTTGTACACCTTTTTATGTCAATTACGTGAACGGAAGAGTATATATAAATATTACACAAGATACATTAGTAACATATAAAATTGATAAAAATAAACATTACGCTCATTACCATACATTTGACAGACATACGCAAAACACACATACACTTTGTAAGTGGTTGAACTCAAACTAAAATGAGATTAAAATATTAAATACTGTCAATGTTAAGTAATTCTTTGACATTATGAATTACGGTCATGTTTCGAGTGTTAGGCGGGCTTCTATTATAAAATGTACTTTCGCATGTTTCTCGCCGCAAACTTCAAAAAGCAGAAAGTGTAATTTAAAGTTTTCATACAAGATACAATACAACATAAATTATCTTTATTATACACATAACGTAACAACGAGAATAATAGAGTTTTGAACATAAACGAACAATTGGAAGCCTTATCACTAAACAGCCGTCTCTTTCAGTCATTGAGTAGAATAATTAAACATACATCTAAATGAACAGGGTAGAACGTGTACAAAAGACGAATAACTGTTTATATATATATATAATCTATTTATATATATCGGCGTTTTCCCTCATTGCAATTGTAAATGACGGCGCCTACCCTAATTGCAAAATGTGAACAACACGTGCAGCGGCCGAGGAGTGATTCATGAACAAACGATATAAAAAGGAAGACGGATGCTGACTCGAGGCATTTTATCATCAACCATTGCTTAGTGCACACGTTACGTAATCACTGAGCAGCTTTTCTATCGAGTAGTCTCAAAATCTGCATCAATTAATTTTGTTTAGCAAAACTTGTTTAATCAGTAATTAAATTGGAATGAATCAAGTGATCACGCTACATATATATACAGACATTGCATGCCAGAAGACAGCACGATAGTATGAATATTAGGAATAAAAGAACACAAAGAAAAAAAAAAGATTATTTGAATGAAAGAATCTTTTCAAATATTTTTCATCCAAAGTTCCTATCCATTCCACTGAACCGTTTCCTTACGTCCACTTAAACCCAATTTCCGACTGTAACTAAATAAATAAAGTTTTCCAAATGACAACAAGCTGTAGCTGAGTTTACGGTCGATATGTTAAAGATCCTTTTGTCGAGTTTTATACGACAACTTAGGAGGGTCGTTAACGGAATTTATGAAGGTTGTATGTTACTGATGAACTTGGATAATAAAGTATTGGAATAAAATGAGAGGAAAATATAGTCCACGCTAGATCAGGTTACAGTCCAATATAAAGGTATTAGTATTCACATTTATTACTTTGAAGATTATATTGTCGGAAGTTTCGGGATGTAAGGATCTATTCACGAGACATTACCCTAATTCTTCAGAAATTGCTCGGCTCTGTAACCAACCCGATATTAATAATCTGGCGACCATTTTCAATAAACTGTCTACCCATAAACTCTGATAATGTTAGTGAGCATAGACTTTTGACAGTTGCTTAGTAACTTGTTTCCTGCTTTTCAGTTGCCAAACACTTTCGAATATCTATATATATAAAAATGAATGTTTGTCTTTATATCCTTTATAGAATAGTAAACGTTACTTTTAATCATGTGATGATCTTTAGCAAATTTGTTGTGCATGAGCCCAGGAAGGTTTCTAAGTTGGTACGACTAATTTTCATCAGGTGGCGCCACTGTCATTCTAATTAATTTCATATATTTCCATGCCAGCTCGTGTTGGCGTAGCAACGCGGGCAGGGTTTAGCTAGTCAATTATAAAATTTTAATGTCTTTTTTTGGAAGTTCTGTAAATGATAACTTAATTTTCCTACGCTCGAGCGCATTTTCCCTTATTTTAATCTGCATCCATGTGAACAATAGCAAAATGTACACAACCCACTACGAGTATCATAGTGAAATGTACACAATCTGCAATGGGTATCATAATAAAGTGTACACAATGATGAGGTAAATTTAAAATCTGATGGACTGTTCATCGAACATGAAAGGTTGTTTTACTGTGAACACATTTCATGTGACACTTTATCAAAATTCAACATTGTTTATAATGGTTTTTATTAAAGACGCAATGGAGATAATCTATAATTTTAAAAGTTTTTACATTAACGAACCAAACAGGTGTTTTAAACAGATTCGCCAACTTTGTATTGAGTTTTAATTAAGTTCCACGGAACTTCAAATTGGAGTTTTAGTGGCGTCCGTAATAAAGTAATTTTAATATCCATTCCCAATTAAAATTACGAATAGTTTAGAAGAGGTATAAAGCATTTTTGGTGCTTCAAAGATGAGAGGTTTATTTTTCCTTGTAACTCAATACATCAACTTTAAATGAGTGAAATCTATACGAATATTATAAAAGCGAAAGTATGTTTGGTTGTTTGTCCATTCATGGCGTAACGGAGTTTTCTTATGGTATATTTTTGTTGTGGAGATAGCTGGGAGGACGCAAAGTACCACAGGCTACTTTTTACCGCGAATTAACATCTCCTTTCTGTGAAAAGATCCATTACGATGTAAATTTCAGCCAAATTAAAGTGTTTAACACCAAAGCGTTGCCAAGCAACCAATGGTAGAAAGAAATCGACAACCTTTTTATTGCTGTTCTATTTTCACAGGCGGAATATATGTTTAAATTTGATTTAACCAACCTTGTGACGCAATGGTTACTATGCCGTACTTCTTTTCAAAGCATCTTGAAATTTTAATGATAAGTTTAAGTTATATCCTCGTTCTAAGTATGTATATGTGTACTTGTCTTTGTGCATTGTCCATAGAACAAAGAAAAAAATAAAACGCTAACACACTCATACCCCCGCAGTAAGATTCCCTGTGTCGCGGGTAACATGGACAACACAAAAAACATCACAAACACCAGTGACCCGAGAACAAATATTTATCTGTCACATTAATAGCTGCGTCGGCCGGGAATCGAAACCAGGATCCCTCGCTTCGCAGCCAGGGTCACTACCAAATAGACTACGGGGTCAACTAATATATTTTTGGAGATTATGGACTTAAAGAAGTAAGAAAAACAATTGACTACACGCTATTAGAAAGCGTTAACAACCTTATCGTCCCTTATCTTGAAATAAAAGTAATTAAGCGTTGTTCGAAATTTGTGATGGTACTTAAAACTTTCGACAACCAGGTCGGTACGGAATAGTCAGCGAGCTTGACTCAAGGATCTCAGAGATTTTTAATGTTACATTATATTAAACTGCAACAATGTCCTTTGAAAGTTAAGGAACAATAAAACAAGAACATTTCTTATGTAACGTCTGGAAAAGATCGGTTTTGTGACATAGTTATCAATAGAATTGTATTTATGTTGTAACTTGTCTCTACCCACGAATGTATCTGCGTGGACTTCAAGAGAGAATTTTTTTGATTAAATTAAAAAAGGTTTTGGTTAAAAAAAAATATACGATAAAATTTCAAAGCAAGTAATGACTATTAATAATTAAAAAAAAAATCTAATTAACAAAATCTACATTCTATATTATACCGATTATGCCAGAATTTACTTTGCGGAATAAAAAGTATTCTATACTTTAATCCAAGTTTAATACTCTGTATGCTAAAATTTCATTACAATTCTCTCAGTCATTGTTACGTAATTGAGTGACAAGCTTTCATATTAACAGTTCTGTACTTTCTGTTCAAGTATAGAAAAATACTCATTAATACTATAGTACATGACATATACAAATACATTTAGAAACACGAAAAAATGACATTCACGTGAGAACACGCTAGTATGGTAATCGTATTAAAAAAACTACTGAATTCCTTTTTCATTCGCAATAGTTTCAGATTTTCTTTTTCTTTTAAATGTAGCCGTGTACGTGCCTTCATTGTATCCTCATTACTTACAGTAACGTTGTGTTCTATATTTTAATGACAATTAAAATTATTATATTACTGGATGTTAACTGCGGCTTCACCCGCGTAGAAAAAGAACAGCAATAAAGAGGTTGGCGATACTTTTCTATCATTGATTACTAGGCAGTTCTTTATTGTTAACCACTTTCTTTAATTTGGCTGAAATATACATAATATTTCCCAGAAAATGAGACGGTTTTCCCCGGTGTAAAGTAGCCTATGGCACTCTTCATTCTCTCAACTATCTCCACACCAAAAGTCATAGCATAGCAACGATTCGTTGTACCGTAAAAGGAGGACAAACAAACATACTTTCGCATTAATAATATTAGTATAGATGCTCACTTTTATAACAAACATTGTATTTAAACTACATTTAATTTAGAATAATTATATAATTAATGTTCTTAAAAGAAATCCCTTTTACTATATTTATTTTCAGCTTTTAGTTCACATTGACATATTAATTACGCTCTTTTTTACAAAAAATTCTTAATGAAATTACATGAATTATTATTTAAGAGCATGTGCATCCACTGAACTTGTAGAATGAAATAGGTCAATCGCCGTACGTAATCTACAGAGGCGCCAATTAGGTCATAGAGAACACAAAAAGTGCTACCCTGGTTACTCTTGGACCAGAATACTTGTTCATGTGAAGCTGCAAAAGCCGGTGAAGCTTACAGCAAGTATTCATTAAAAAAAATGCCAGCGCCGTCATGTTCAATTAAGTTTATATTGAGTTGTCCAGAAACTTCGTGCCGATATTTTAAGACGATTAAAACGTAGCTCATTTAAAAATTGACGAAAATAGTTACTTAAAATTCCTTTTGCCAAATATGGCCGAAGCTATCTTATAGCTATGTATAGTGTACACGTGTCATTTGTTTTCAATAATTGTGATGTAGTCAGTCAAGTATCACGTGTCAAGTATCAAGTGCTGCCTTCCGAAAATGGGCACGAATTTTCCGTATGTTTAGCTTATGTGTGTGACGTATATAGCGTGGGTTATTTTGTGTGAGCGTAACAAAAAAATAAGAATGCTAAGTTAGAATGACAGGAAATAAAACCTAAATTCTGTTTGCTTCCCTCTATTATTTTTAAGACAAACGTATAAATAAATATATTACATTCTGTATAAATTGTCGCTTCTCTATATAGTTCTTGATGTTCTCCTCTCTCTGTTCTCCCAAAGGTCGGTCTCTCTCTGGTATCAATCCCACCTTCCGTAGCTTTATAGTATAATAAAATTTGATAGTATAGTATGTTTGTTTCTTTGACGTTCTTTCACTATCAACGGAGCATCATTATGGTATGATTTTTTGTATGTAGATAGTTGGGAAGATGAAAAATGCCATAGGCTAATTCTTATCTCCAAAAACATCTCATTTCTGTGGGAAGATCTATTATATGTATTGTATTTCAGGCAAATTAAATAAAGTGTTCTACAACAAAGACGTTGCCTGGCAATCAGTGATAAAAACGAATCACCAACTCTTTACTGTTGTTCTTCTTTCCCGTGGGGGCGAAGAACATCTGTTAAATAAATAAACATTCAAACGAAATCATTTAGTTACGTACATTTTTTGCATGTGTTTCTCTCCGCTGTACGACGCTTTTCTCCCTACAGATTCCCTCATTCGAATATAACACATCTGTCAGCCTGTTAAGTTGCGAAACTGGTACACAGATTAAAAAATAAAAAGCGAAATATATAAAACTTTCTTTACTGCGCGTGTTTATTTTATTTTAGATTCCATTCGGATTTTCAGTAACATTTCACTCATTTCCGAGTTAGCAGCTGATGCGTTCCACTTTCGGAGTTCGACGCGGACTTCGTTCTACCCTTTCTGGAATTAGCTGATTTTTGCACTTTAATTTAATTCCTAGTTTTAAATACGACTTTTCCTTCTCTGCTGTTCAGTCGGAAGTTGCTAAGTTTTACAATAAAATAGTTTAAAATTAACTCCAACTGCTTAAGCCAGAATTACAAACCTGGGAATAAAATAAATCCATTCTTAAACCATTTTAAAGTCGGAAACGTCAATGTAACATTTTTAATTAGAAAGAAAAAGAAGATCTACGTTACTATTTAGCATAGGCTGGTGGGCTAATTCTAGAAGTACACGCCGCACTTATATAAATAACATTAATATTTAACGGAATAGATTTTGTATGTTACCGATCAAAACCATTGTTAGTCCGTACCCTTTCAGGCCTCCGACACCGATCCTAGGGTATCAGAACGTAGGTATTAGATTAGCTCAGGTTAGTCTAGTTTATCTAAGGCTAAACTAGTCAAAACTACTAGTCTAAACTACTCCTGCAACACAGATTATTATAAAATTATAAATTAGTAAAAAAATGTTTTCAGCTAGTTAGTAATTACGTTCATTCAGCTTGGTATGTTAGCTTTATATATAGTTAGGTATGTTCGCTTGGTTAGTATGTTTCTTAATTTAATCTTCCCAAATTCCTGATATTATTCTTATTTATTATATTAATACGTAAACGAGGTAAAACTATTTCGTTAATTCGAAGTTTACTGTAATTTCAGTTCATTAAAGCTGATAAAATAAAAACCAGTAGGTATTATAGTAATATATATTATGTTAAATTCTTATATTTAATTTTAAAATGTGTTAAAAAAGAAAAAAAATGCATTTTTTCATTTATAAAGGATATAGATTGGCAGGCCAAAAGGGGTGTACTTAACTGTTCCTCCTCCCTCTATTTACATACAGATAGTAAGTACATGATGTCCTCAACGTCAACTCACAAAAGACTTTAAAGAAAATAATGTTTACTGCATGTAGCCGACATCTTCATCGCCTTTCCGAGGCGGCGAAATAAGATTTCTTCCTCAAAAGATTTTCCTCAAAGCGTAAAAAAATCACCTTTTTAGACCGAGCTCCTTGATCGTTATTAGATACATGAACTTTTTCAATAAGAATTTCAAAGGAAATTCATTTTGAGAACGCTGTAAAACATCGCCGGTGGGCCGGAAGTGTTGAGGCGATCATCAAGTTACTTTGAACTTCGGACAATCGATTTTTACGTAAAAATAAGTAATTATTTAGACGGCCCCGAAGCCTAG
>DWPA01007124.1:0-10534 GCA_018251375.1 Calpodes ethlius | reverse complement strand
TGTTATTGGAGTTGTCCATGCCCCCTACGACACAGGGAATCCTACTGCGGGGGTATGAGTGTGTTAGCGTTTATTTATTTAATTATAAGATATATAAAATAACTTTACTCGTTGCCATTTTGATTAGGCACAAATAAATCGAATTGGAGAAAAAATCGATTTTTCTAATCTATATTTATATAGAGAAATCAGTCCAGAGAAATACGAAACTGTTATACTAATAAAAATAGTAAAATATCTTTATTTCTATTACGATACATTATTAACAATGATCGCTTACTTATTAATTACTGACATGCTAATTCCTATAAGTAGTCTCAACCATTATTGTATTAAAATACCGAAATAATACTAATATATAAAATAATACATTGAAACCGTTAATAAACCAACTAATTAAGTATTCCAGGTGTGCCTCACTGCAGAATTGCTAATAACTTTAGGTCGGCACTAATTAGCTAATGGCTACAGTAGAGTACTTTATAGATATTGATTAGACCTATCATTGAGTTAATGGTATAGCTAACAGTGATGTAACTCATGCTGTCAATTACTTGACAGTTTTGTGTCAATATTAATGTATGGTAGATAATAATAGACTCCCTGGATGACCGAACATTGCTCGGTGTTTTCTTGGAATTATTATATATTTACTTAAACAATGCACATTACTGACTGATGAAATATGATAAATATGTTTTGATCTACCAACAAAAAAAATTAAATATTCAATAAAACACGGTTAAAAGGACATTTTCTGAAAATGAAACATAGCCAGATCGATTTATCGCCCCCGAAACCCCCTGAATACAAAATTTCAAGCCGTTCCGTTGCCGAGTCGTTTCCGAGAGTCGTTCCGAGTCTTGTATATATATATATATATATATATACATTGCTCGTTTAAAGATATTAGATATCAGGTGGCTACTATTCTACATATTGTATTCGAGGGACCATTCAAGACCTATTAAAACCACTGAAGTACGTGTCAGATCACATTTAGTATTTACTTACTTACCCTACTACGTAGACTAAGTATAGATAAAGTATTTTGCGTCAACGTTATATTCGCAACAAATTGTTCACGCAACTACGACGAAGATAGTTACGAGTATGTTCGGTATTTCGGTTGCGACCCCAACCGAAATGATGAAATCCGTAGAGATACAGAGATAACTGGCATAGCTCCCAAAATTAGTCGGCTGGCAAGTTGCTAGCCAGTTTCAAAACCAATAATAGTGACAGTTTAGCCGTGTTATTTATACTAATATGGGAAATACCTTAGTTCAAAATTACTACAACACGTACATTTCTGATAGTACAAAACTAAGTATATAGGCAGCGCAAATTCTAATATGAAACTAATTGATTTATTGTTATACGGTAAGTAGGAAACACCGCCACCTGGTGACAAGCTAATTAAACTAAAATGATTGATTAAAGTACTTCATTAATACTCTAGCATCATTCGACAGATGGCACTACGTATATTCATAAAAAATATCATACAAAAAGTTTTTTTAAAGAAAATGTAATTAATATCGATTTATTTTCCGCGTAATTGAAAACCCCCTTGAATTTTTCGTCTTAATTGTCAGGACGGTTTAGTAAATCCATATCGTTGAATAGTGTAAATTAGTTTTGAAGTTGTTTATATATTGAATAATCGTAGCAGCAACTATTACATAAGAAAAATATTTATCTCGATTCTGATTTTCTGTTGTTTTCAATGCATGTACATCTCTCGACATTGTTAGTTTTTCATCTCCTCCTGTAAATGTTTAGACTTCGTCGCTTCTTATTAAATTTCTCGGTAGCTTCCTTCTTTGTTACTTTTCAATTTGGACATTACTATTTCATAAATGGGTTTTTTTTTTCAATTTCAGGCACCAAAGGAATTCTTCTTTGAAATATTTACGGGTTTCCTTTAGAAATTTCATTGTATTTTGGAAAGGCCATAAGAATTTCTATAAATACGCGTGGATGGTTCGCAAGCGACCATGTCTCTGATCTTTGATTTTTAATCATGGCGGACATTACGAAAATCTTTTGTTAGATATCGTGGCAAAACTTTCAACGTCATGGCTCTATTTTGCACCCAATTCACATTTAAATTTACGTTATTTTTCAATCTCTTCCCAAGCTATTAAATATTCCGGTCAAAACATTTGCGAAAATATGCGAGGTAAAAAATTCACGGATCTTGACTAAGCGTAAATTCATAGCCTACATTATAGAAAGTGATTGTCATTTGTTTTTCTGTATGTCTACTAATTTATTGTTGGAACTACAAAAACTGATAATTTTATAAGTATGCGATGTTGCATCAGATTTCTAATGAGATAAACTGTAATTGCTAAGGGGTATTTGTAGCCGGCATCTGAACAGTTCATGATATTCTTGCTAACGAATTAATTTCCCGTCTTCGAATACCAGCTGGATCATTGATGTGAAGGACGTGTTTGGGCTTTACATTTAACTATTTGTTATATAACATAGCGCTCTTAACCTGTTAATTGTATTATTTTACTAAAACTCAACTGTTAATTTATAAAAAAGGTTTCAAAAATACTGTTTCCTGTGTAAATCACTATCCATATTTGGATTGACACAATTGACAAGCTGATCAAATCAAGATATCAGGTCTCTCCATTTGGTAATTACTGGATTTATTGCCATTCAATTCCAATCCAAAGATTGACTAACAAAAAATTCACGAGACTGTCAATAATGCAATCGTTTTAAAAAGTATTTAACTAACTTATTAAATTCACGTTCATGGAACAAGTCCCTTAGTACCCTAATGGATTGTTGAATAGTATTGCATCTTCCAATCTTCTAGGATTCCAAACATTGATAAACCTTGCAATTTGCCGCTAATGGCTAAAGCCTCTTGAGATATAGGCGAGCTTTAACGGCAATCGATGGATAAAGACTTTTAATGACCCTTAATGGCTCGTTCGAAGCGACACTCGATCTAACTAAACTGAGTTCGTGTGAGTCCAGTAATTAGTAAGTTGTTAAAGGATAAAACAAATTTCCAAAGGAAAAGCTTTAATTTAACTAACAATATTTATCAGTACGTCGGGGCAAAATCTTGTGAGTTGAATTCAAACTACTTCCTCCTAACAAACACTTGAAAGTTTACAAGTTGATTTCATTCCAATGCATTTATTCCTAAAAGATTATTTGTGAGAGCTTAGTATTTCATGAAGGCTTCCCAAAAACATGAATTACATTGATAGATATTGATACCTAAAGATCTACTGCCCTGAAAAATGACGCGTTCATGAAGCTTCTATTTCTTTCTACTCTTTATCCAAGCTTACAATAAACCACGGTAGGAAAAATACAGTTGTCAAAGGTTCGTTCGCAACGATTCGCGGCGATATCGGTTTTCAAATACATCTTAAGCACGCACCACAGTCGTTTGTGGTTGATTTATGTCCATTACCGACTCGTATAACACGGAGATTGGATCATTAGTGTTTTGTAAAGGAAGCATCGGTCTGACGTAATAAAGTAGGAAGTAAAAGACAAATATTTATTTACCTACCGTAATGGTACTTATCACATACATAATATATACGTGAAGGTTCAAGCTGAAATTAAAAACAGATGCACACTGATAGCCCTACACTAGGATTTCTTGTGTTGTGTGTACTATGGACAACACAAAAATAAGTACACACATCGAGAATAGAAGTTTAAACTCTTCGTTCACTGTTGTCTCGTTTGAATTATAATCCGATAACCATTGTGTCACATGAGTCGTCAATAGCTGTAGTCCATAAAAATAGCTATACAAATATTTGTTTAATACGAATATTGAAAAGGTTTAATATATTATTTTTCAACTAGTTTTAGTAATGATCTGTGTGATGTACGAGTTATATGGGCACAGATAATTAATCAGCTTGCAAATACATTACGTAGATTGTGGCCTAGTTAGGAAGTTAGCCAAAACTAATAACTCATTAATTATACGTTCTGTTCTGACTACAAACAACAAACGCAATATTCCTGTATTAACAGCCTGTCGGATGGATTTAATTGTGGTGTGTAACAATAGTATTCTCGCTGTGATCGATATTGTATTTGTACGTTATCTGGAAAGCGTATTAACATTAGACAATTGTAAACCTGTAACTATACAGTGTTAAACTATATGTCATCTATACTATCCCTAATTCTATGTATATAAAAATGAATGTTTGTCTGTATGTCCTTTATAGAATCGTAGACTATGCATTTGATCACGTGATGATGTTTAGCAAAGTTATTGTACGTGACCTCACGAAGGTTTTTAAGTAAGTACGACCAATTTTCGTTAGGTGGCGCCACTATCATTCCAATTAATTTCATATATTGCCGTGGCAGATTTGACGTAGCAACGCGCGCAGGGTTCAGCTAGTAATATTATAAATGTGGAAATGTGTTTGTTTGTTTGTCTCTTCTTTCAGGGCACATCGAAGTGTTGTTATAGTATGATTTTTGGCTTGGAGATAGTTGGGAGGAAGAGGCGTAGTATGGGCTACTTATTATCGCAAAATCATATATATAATTCCTGTGGAAAGATCCATTAAGATGTATATTTCAGCCAAATTAAAGAAAGTGACTAACAACAAAGCGTTGCGTAGCACCGATGGCTGAAAGGAATCGACAACCTTTTTATTACTGTTCTTTTTTTGGGCTGCGAGTAACACCTTGTATACAATATTACAATGAATGTCATAGTCAGAATTATCTGACATTAGCTTAGGACCAAAATAGAAAGAAAAAAAACATTTATATAAACATGTGTTATGTGTACTTATATCCAGGAAGCCTTTTAGACTACCTTAGTAGGATGAGATAGTGGAAATATATATTATTGTCATTGAATGTTCTAGTAACTTTGATCAATATGTTTGTAACATATAAATAAAATTTAGCATTCGCACTTCAATACCGTGTAAACTTTTCTATACCAAAGCTCAGACTTCTACGTGACTGCATTACACTGAAAAACTTGCCAAGTGTGAGTCGGGCCACGCGGGATGCATGATCCTATTATTGTGTTTTGATTGATTTTTAGTCGATAAGTTGTATACTATATCTAAGTAGCTCTGATGATTTTTATTTAAAATTCACGTTTTTCAAATCAAAATTCATTTAATTTAAACGTACTACATTTAAGATTTTTTTAACATGTCCAACTTTAACCATTTGGCTGATAAAGGGAAGGGGGACTTCTTGACTTGACAATTACTAAAAATTTGCATTTTTAAGCCTAATGTATTACAAACAGATACCTTAATGCCGAAAGATGGTCTTCGCGAACGCAAGATTTTTAACGATGTATCCGATAACAATATGAACGATGGACTAGAAAAATATCATTCCCACCGTTTTTTATAAGACTTTATTCTACCACTTCACATTCGTAAAGATTTTATTGTGACAACGGATCCCTATAAAGGTGTACTAAGATTTTCCTTCACGTATTGATATACATATGTGTGTGAAAGGAGTTGAAATGCCGCAATGGTTCACAAACAGTGTGACTTCACGACTATTGCCACTTTATCACGGCTGAGTGAATCTATAAAGGAGAAGTTATCAGTGAGAGTCTATTATATCGCAGCCAAATGGCCCATTCTGAAGGTTATATTTCACTCCGGCAATAATTTGCGGCAACATTTATATTTCATGCTTCTTTACTACCTCCTCCGGCCAATTGGCTCTTTCGTTCGTCGTATATTATTAGTTTTGTTATTAAATAAAAAGAGCCAAGAGGAAATAAAGTAGAATAATTATTCTATGATAAATTAGTATCTTATGAATAAAACAAATTATTCTGTCTTTCTATGCGCGAAGATCTTAGATAAAGTTTTTTCATTTACTTTGATACCCAACACGGGATCTTTCAGGTCAGACTTGTTATATAAATACGTATATGTTTTCATCATGTATATACTTTCGGGTCATGTACATCATAGTAATTTCAAATTCATAGGACAAAAGGAAGTAGTTCTAATTCAGCTTGCGAGATTTGACCCAAGCAATGATCATCATCATTATCACAACCCGTAACTGCCCCACTGCCGGGCTCGGGTCTCCTGTCATGACGTTGGCCAGGTGCGTAGACTTGGCACATTTACGAGAACATTATGGAGAACTTTTAGGTGTGCGGGATTCTTCACGATGTTTTCCTTCACCGAAGCAAGTGACAAATAACTTGTATGCACACATTTTTTTTTAAATTAGAGGTGCAGGATGCAAGCTCATGGCCCCAACTTTAGGAAACCAACGTTCAAACCATTAGACTATCACTGCTCATACAACGTACTAAACACTATCAATCATTGCAACTTTGAAAGATTGATTGAACGCTCGCAATACTAGTAAATGTGAAGATAAAATATTCTGTAAATTATTGAAATGACTTATATGGGCTCGTATTTGTTTTTCGTAGTAAGAAGGCAATAATTTGGGTACTATTTTTTTATACTCAGTGTAATTAGCTTACTCTAAAAAGACGTATTATAGAAATAATATTGTCCTCCAAACTTTAATGATAATAAAGTCAAACAATGGGTTCATAGCGGCCGACACTTATGCTACTGCGCAAAATATAAATGTCGCGTGTAGGTACCCAATATTCAAATACTGTTTAGACCTAGACTAGGCTTCTGGTTTCTATTCCAGTTTCGTAAAGTCAATATACCATAACTGTCCCAATGCTCAACACGAGGGTCTTTTACAATATCATTTAAACTGTTTAATTTTGTTCAACGTAGATCATTGAATTTGCGCATACGATGGATTGACGATCTGAAGAAGACAACGGGTATTTGCTGGATTCAGAATGGTCAGGACCGATCTGAGTGGCGTAAATTAGGGGAAGTCTATATCCAGCAATGAACCTTCAAAGGCTGATAAAGATGAAATATATAGATAGATACGTAGTTTTTTTGTCGGACTGATAGATGAGAAGATGGAAAAGATGAGAATTATTTGAGAACATTATGGAGAACTCTCAGGAGTGCAGTAGCAGAACGTGTGTGTTTTTATCATGATGATGTTCTGATTCACATGTCCGATTTATTAAAAAGTTATAGCATAAAAAATATAATAAAAAAATACTGTTCGATTTCCGAACGAATGCTTCTGTAACGTTCACGTGCTTAATTATTAATCGGTAATTCCGGATTTTGGAGTACTCAAATTGGTAAAAAGAATTGTAAATACGTACAATATTGTTATTATAGTTTTACGTGTGATTTTGTATAGAGGAGACTTTTGTCGTTATTTCCCAATTTCTATAAAAGGTTATTTCGCCCCCAACCTAAAACTCTTTAGTAGGTAATAAAAATTTGTGCTGAAGGCAGAACCACAAAGTATTGGAAAGTAACGGTTTAAATCTTGTTTCCAAGCAATATATAGAACTTGAAAGTAATTCTACATTCGCTATTCAATTTAAAATACCTGTATATTATAGGAAGCAGGGAATTTCCTGATTACCAACAATAATAGCAACATAATCTAAACTGGTCAGTAATTAGATATTTTACTCTAAAGCACTATAATTTGAGGACGGAAAGCATTCTGATATAAGTAGTTAAGTAGTAACTTTTCACAAAAGCCAAAAACTTATAAAATTTCGGCAAAAAGATCATAACTTTTGACCTATTCACGGTATTAACTTTATTTTTAGAACAAAGTTTTAATGAACAGTCTGCGACAGTTATAGAACGAAAAATGTTTCCAAATCTCTTGTGGAATAGAAAATTAAATGATGTACGACGTAAGTAATTTTTTGTTCATCGTGCAAACACGAGTCCTAGATGAATTGGGGTAGTATTTTTTTTAACGGTATATGTAACAAATTTTTGGTATTTTGTCTACTTACAGCAAAATCACTCTGAGAAAGGCTTAACTAGTGGAACAGGAAGTGATTATCATGAACAAGATGGACTTGCCAAAGCCTCGTCTATTTTTCTGTGAGGTGCATTGCGTATTAGCTCTCCGCTCAAGTTGGCTTAACTTGACTTAAACCTTATAATGGCTAGTCTCCTATACATCAAGCTTTGATACTGATTGTCAGCATGTCAGTATTTGTATTAGAATAACTGATAAGGGAGTAACCGCATGAAAGAATAAAAAGAAGTAGGAAAAAAAGTTAACATCGTGTCATTACTTAATTAACTAAAGAAAGTATCATGAAACTCGATCTATTATTTTTTTCTCCAAAGCCCCACAAACATGGGAATATACTCATCTGCATTGCGATCCGCACAAAAAAGCATTTATATTACGAGAATAACATCGTAAATTCTACATTTACAAAACGATGCTTTTACGTACGCCATTATTACTTTAGAGTTTCCCTCAGAGCCCAATTTTCAGTCAGTTTTCATTTTTGTGGGTCTTATTTTAATACGTTGCAAAGCTCAGGAGTGGTTCATTGTTTCACTACCTATTCGTATTTCAAAACACACGTTTCTGTTATTTAATTGGGTGATAGTGGTGTCGTATCTGACGAGACAAAGAGAGGGGATGAGGAGTTTTGTATGGAGCATGGAGGTGAATAATTGTATTCCAAACCCTATAATATAAAGTTGAATAACGGATCACTTCACATCAAAGATCTCTGATGTACAATACTATAATGCTTCTACCACCGATGCGATGCCGATCAAAAAGTACAAAAGCGAGGAATCCGTCTACTTTTTTGCCCCTCGAGCGCTGTGGCCAAAAAAGTTCACGGTCGATTTTAGAAATAGGAATAGGAGATAGAATTCATAGCTGGCCCGGGGGTAAAAAAATACAACTATGCCTGAATATCATCAGGATTAAACTTGTACAAGACTCTGTTATTTCTAACAGGAGGGACTGTTCGTCATAGTCTCAAATGTTAGTCAGTAAGGAGCGCCGCGAGCAGAGGAGTTGGCTCGAGGTCAAGTATAAAAAGAGCCTTTACAAAATTATTAGGTATTATAACACTAAACGCATATAAATTCACACTGTACCCTGTATCATGAGTACCATGGACAACACACAGTCAGACCGAGAATAGACATAAACTCATCATTCAAATTTCCATCTTACTTCGAAACGCACCTTATAATGTTGGTTCAGTACTAATCATTACGTCACACAGGACGCCAAATAATGATGTTAATGTTTATTAAACCTCTCCAAATGTGAGCCAATAGAAATAAAAGTAATTTGTACAGTTAATTGCTTCTGCCGTTGTATTCTTAAGCTCCTTTCTTATAACATTCATTAGGATTTCGTGCAAATAAAATGTTTTTTTGGCCTTTCGTAAATCACTTCTAAGCCGATTTATGTCATGTCATTATGTGTGTGTTATGTCTACTGGGAGACGCCCGCTGAAACATATTAATTATTATTTTTATGTGTTTTGCATTAATATATCTAGTACAAACTAGAATATTGAATGGCAATTTTATTTATTATGTCTACAATTTGGTCTGTATTGAAGATCAGCTAGTTCCAATGTTTATGATTCGTAATCTATACATATAAATAAAATTGGAGTGTCTGTGTAATATTGAAATAACCGCTTTTTACTGCATGCTTTATATACATACGGGATGTACACCAAATATATTTTTTATTCAATACTTGTCTGTCTGTTTGTTCTGTGGCTCTCTGAAAAGGCTAGACCGATTTTGGCGGGACTTTTATTGGCAGATAGCTAATGTAATAAGGATTAACTTAGGCTACTAAAACAAAATAAAGTAAAACACTTTTTGTTTAGAAAACACATTAAGTACCGTTGCAATTACATTCAAAAGCACTTAAAATTTATATTATTATGCATGATGCTTTGTATCTACTAAATATTTTTCTGTTACGTTTTGTCGAATATCCAAACCACTCCACTTTACAAGCAGCGACGGAATGCGAGTAAGCTTTTAAAGCAACAAAATAAGATTCTTTAAAGAGTCGTAAGTATTACAAGAATATCTTCGCCTTTGTTCGTTCCTTTGTTCGTTTTTATTGTCTAATATTATAGTCAACTTCCTTAAGATTTATCTAAGCAGTAAATAAGAATACCGACTTAAATAAAGCGCATTATTTGCCTTACTCCAAGTTTTTATTTATTTCGCAATGTTTGTTTAGTTTGTCCTTTGGTTAAATATAAATATATATTACCGTGATTTGTACCCAGTTAAACAACGAAATGTTTTTAAAGCTATGTCCTAATTTTTTTTATGCAATAGCCCTAAATTTTCGATCACCGATAGCAAGTGGTCGCCTTTGCTAATGTACATACGCGAAGCTAAAAGCGTATCAAACGCGTCGTCCTTAGGGACAGTTGTTCTTAGGAATAACGTGAGAAATTCCATAACCATGAATATTTATTCTAGAAGAACACTGAATACCTAGGAAGTTAAAAATTAATAACGACTGGTTAAAATCTCATCATTTGTACCGCGGCATGTGAGCGTGGAAAGTTAGCAATGAGTTAGCCTTTTAAGGAATCTTAAGATTATCAGGTAAGATTATCATTAATTATCAG
>DWPA01007123.1:0-10534 GCA_018251375.1 Calpodes ethlius | reverse complement strand
GATTTGTATGCGTATACGTATAATATTAATCACAATGACAAGTGATAGAATCATTTGAAAAAAATATGTTTGTTTTTTTATTTTCCCACTATGTGTATCTAAAATGTTACCGATATATGAAGTATATATGCAAATATATGTCGAAAGTGGGGATGTTTTTTTTCCTTTCTGATAGTGTAGCTTGTCATTACATAGATTTTTCAAATTTCAAATGAAATTTATAATCGATGTTTAGGGTTAGGTTGTCTATGATGAGAATAATATGATATGAAAGTAGTATGGTCTCAGACACATGTTTTACGAATGTATGAAAGTAAAAAAATGTAATAAACTAAATGTTTTCCCATTTTTTTATATAATGATTATTCTCCAGTTTTTACCACTTTGAGAACTCTCATAATAACATTATAAGGAATTAGATTGCGATTATTATTTCTTGAGATAAACATGTTTCCTGAAGAAAAGTAAATTAAAAAAATATATATTTTCATTTATCAAATGTGTCACCAAATATCTATCCAAATATCTTCCAAATTGGTTGCATGCCCACGCTGTAGTTGCTTACCATAAACTGGTCTGTCTGTTCGTTTGCTAGCATAGAAAATAAACTACTTGAACTGGAGATTATTCTACGTTACAAAGGAAGTAGTCTTGACATGTTAACTCAACCCAAACTCTTAGAGCTAAAGAGTTGAAATTTTTCACATAAGTACTTGAGTGTATGTTGGAATTTTCTTAATTAAAATGGGATAGGGAATAAAGAAGATTTTATTTTTATACATTACAGCCTTACAGACTACCTATACAGGCAATAGCCGAAATTAAAATTATCATAGACTTTAAATTTTGCGCGCCGTCGGGTGTCATGTAGATAATTGTAATCATTATGAAACAATTTCAAGATATTGTCTCGGTAATAATAAAGACGATTCAGTTTTTAAATAGCCCTAGCACCTAAAGTATAAGTTTTTGAGAGACTTAAAATGAAGCGTAGGTCTGTATATTAATATTAAGTAGTCTAATATATTAATATTATAATCACTTAACTCTATCATTGGATTTTTTTTATCACCCAAGATAGGGAATAAAGAGGATTTAATAAATCGTCTTTATTAAATCCTATATATTCCCTCTTATATTGCCCTAGTTCCGTAAACATATTACAAAAATTCCCAAATCTACGCGAATTCAGGCGTATTATTTGTAGTAAATTTTGCAAGCGGAACAGGACAGTGCCCATAGGATAACTAAAGTTAAATCTTAAACAAGTTATTTATTTTGTAAATATCTTGGTATCAGACACAACAAGCCAACTGTTATGTATTTCATAAAGCTGTCAATTTATCACCTTCGAAATACCTAAGTGTGTTATGCAATGTTTTTGCGAAACATTACTCGGAACACCGAATATAACAAAGGCGTCTGTACATAGGTACGGCGTAACGAGTGAAACAGATAAAATCGATGTTACTCCATTAATCGGATGTCAGATTTTTTTATCGAAATGGGCACGGTTGCCTTTTAGAATATGTGGCATAAGGCGTTTTCGCAATAAATATGAAAGTATAATGTCGCGGGAGGATGATACCACTTTGAATGCTAAACCCGTACAGAACTACAAACATAGCCAGTGTTAGGGTTGACACTTTTGTAAAAAAAAGTAATTATTTTGTCTCGTTCTCTGTTTTAATATCTATTCCAAATAGAAAGGATTGCAAAGTAGAAGTAGAAGAAGATACTGTGACATCGCCATTTTGTATTTTGTGTGTAACTGACACATGTAGGGCATGAATTTTCCTCTATAAAATCTTCTGTTTTTAATAGAGTGTGTGTAATAGGAGAAATTCATGTTGTTTCGTATATTATAGAAACATAGAAAACATGAAAGAACAGAAATTGTAGCAGTCATCGAATCGCTTCACACTGTAATATCTCGTATTGGCTAAGTCTTTAAAAAATAGAAAGAGTCTATTGCATCAATTCAATCGTATCTTTTGTGTACCTTTTTGTTACAGATATTCGGTTTTTCTACCAACCCTGGCTACTGCGGGTGGCAGATGTGGGTAGGGAGGTGGGTCACACAGACAAACCGTGGGAAAAGCTCGCATATACGGCGCGAACAGTAACATTAAGTGAACCCTTTGTTACCTGATGCCGATTTTTTCGCTGTTTTATCATCTCTATATCAATCCCTTTTATCCATTAATTGGGTGTATATTTACAGGTTTTTCCTCAATTATCAAATTGCATAACCTTTTCCTAATAAAAAAAACATACGTCTGTACATCCATCCAAGTTAATTTTTAATCACATCACGGCGAATACAGTTTCTCTCGAGGCAGATATTCATTAGGATAATGATATTCGCGAATTACTACGTGTTTATGCCCACAATGCTACGTCGTAGTGTGTCCGAATCGAGGTTACACACAAATACAGAGAACGGTATGAGTTCACGTGGCAACAACGATCACGCAGTTACTGTATAACCGATCTAGTTAAACCTGAGCTTCGAATAAGCATCTTTTTTCACCGAGAACGCCACGCTCACGAGTATTATAAGAGGGGGGAGAGTGTCTATGTAAATTGGTCGATGAACCGTGCGGCAGACGTCATTCGCACACATCGGTGGTCCGCGCACACCACAACACATGACCGTGGCATTCCATCGGTATCCACACGTACAAGCGCACAGCGCACCTTATTAAAACGAGATGCGAATCGACGACTTATCGGGCAATTAGTCGCGGCCGATGTCACAAGCGACGCCAACACTCGAAACAGTTTTATGTTTGAATTACATTGACGCGTCTTAACTCTACGGATTCCATAACTTTATTTTTGTTAGTCGGTTTTGTTAGTAGTGGTTAGTTCGGCATACGAAGCCGAGAAACGATTTTCACGATCCATACGTATCTAAGACACTTAGGACGTCATCAACTGATCGCTAAAATTTTAATCGATAAATAATTATCCAATATTAGAACTAAACATTACAGATAATTTATTTTTATTGGATACAATTTTGATACATAGCGTTTGCATGTATTATATTAACAAGACAAGTAATCGACCTAGCATACATAATTGCGACTGAAATTAATCTGTGTGGTACAAAGCAGAGTACAATAATACTATTATGCGGTCAATCTGCTCCACAAATAAGGAAAAATACCAGTGCTTATTGGAGCTATTTATCATAACAAATCGCGTTTGTAAGAAAATGAAGTATCTTTATGAAGCCAATCTATTGACAAAACAAAATAATAAATTAGAAAGAATGTATGTACAGGATATACACGTTGATATTAGATCTAAAGTCTTGTACAGTACGAAATAATTAATCAACTAAGGCAAGCGTCAATGTAAATCATCCATTTTCAAACTTTCGTCCATGAGTTCGCAATGACATGACCTCATAAACTTACTTCAACACGGCTAAATAATACCTACTTTTGATTTGGTGAAGTCAAATTTAAATTTCATTGCACGAGGACGAGGAAACAAATTAAATTACTTTACTGTAAAATAAAAGTATCTATAAGAAAATATCTGGTGTAGTTCTGGTTTAAAATGTGATGTAGATACGTTATTTGTTGTAGGGTCGTAAAGACAGTGGTGGAATTTTGTGGTGGACAAATATTCACACAAATACTTGATGACAACTGAAGCATGAAAATATCAAGCAAATATAGGCAGCTTATGGTTAAACATAAGCCGTTTGATTATTGCCTAAAGGAAGGGAATAGAAATATCTACTTCTAAAACTGGTCACAAAGCTGTTGATACTATACCAAGAATTCTAGTTTTATACCAAAATTAGTAGTTGCGTTGTGATCCCAATATAATGGATCACTAACTTGGTAAAAATCAATATTATTTCTTCTTTCATCTCATTTCGATGCTTATATATTAGTAATTGCAAACTTCTGATCGTGTATTGATATATAAATATATTAATAATAAAGACGATCATTCATCGTATCATTAAGATCCCCCATTCAATGACACTGCATTAAAAAAACTATAAATGAAACTGAAAATCATATATTGATAAATAGATACCTATTTTTATCACGTGATCATTAAAATTGACGAAGGCCAGCTCGGCTAGCGTTGAAAAATAACAAAAAAATTATACCATGTTAAATAAACGCTTAAGCATCAATGTAAATCGCGTATTAGTAAACAATCAAACAGGTTCTCCGCAAGGTGTCGCATCTCGCGGTGCGAGAACGGCACGCGCGAATGCTTACCAAGCTGATAGTGTGCAGCGAACTTCGAGTCATCTCTTTCATATTAAATATTATCCGTGTTGCATTGCAAGGCATTGATTCCAGTTTCTTTAAGTTGTGGGTCACTTTTTTTATTCTGAGGTCATTTTTTTTGCATGTTCGACAGAAACGACTACGTTAACCAACATTTTTTTAACATTTTTGGATTATTCATAAGTCATGTCTCATCGCAAGACATTAATTTTTGATTTTTAGATCCAACTTTGACATTGTCGATTAAAGCAAACTATATAATCCATTTGAAATATTGAAACTTTATGATCACGATCCTGAGAAATTTCCATTATCCAGGTCACAATTGTACATACCGGATCTAAAAAGAATACGCTGTTTGTTTCTCTTGATTAAAATTTTTAGACCACACGTCCATAATTTAAGCTCCAACATCTCTGGAGAACTGACTCCAAAATTGGACTTCAAAATTTACATTACTTACACAGTAAATAGTTGCACATCATTTTTATTACCTACTAGCTGAACACTGCACGCGTTGCTACGCCAACATGAACTGCCATGGCAATATGTGTAATTCATTGGAATTACAGGGGCGCCACCTATCGAAAATCGGTCGTACAAACTCAGAAACATTCGTCGGCTCATACACAACAACTTTGCTAAAGATCATCAGAAGATTAAATGAATCGTTTCCGAATCTATAACGGACATACAGACATTCATTTTTATATAGTAGATATTATACTGAAGCACGCAAATATCGAAGGTTAATCTAAATAAGTTAAAATCATCCGGTTCTACTAGTATTGTAGATCATTATCATTGAGTGTAATAGATTGCTAGTCAAACAAGCTATCGACACTTACGCCTTATCTCGATTAGTATCTCCGCTGATTCCAAGAAGAATCATGAAATGCATTTTAATGTTTTATAAACAGGAAAACATCGTTAAGAATATTTTAAATATCATCTATATTATTATGCTGGTAAAACGACTGGAGGTTGCTTAGGAAGTTAAACAAAACCCGTGGTCCATCAGTGAGGAGTTGGAAACTAAAAAGATATAATAATAAACTGCCCCAAACAATGTCATATACCTAGAAGTGTTCTTTGGGAGTTAATCTAAGTTGCCATTTTTTACATAAAAGCAAAGACACGGCAAATTATATACGACAAAATAATAGAATGAAACATAGAATAAATATATGTTTATTTCATCCAATTAACACTCAAATTATAACAGCAATAATCCTCAAAGCTAATAGAAGAAGTTCACGCTTACCATATGGTCACAGAAAAAAACTACAGCGGCTGGTTTTCAGACTCACCCAATGTCAAATTGTTCAATCGCCGTGAGGGCGTACACTTTCCCTAAGGTAGTATCGGATTTCACGTCTTTAAATCAATACCGGTATATGTGACGACTTTGACACATTAAGACGATAGGTTGAGTACAAGAATAATAGCTAACGTACCTTATCCATTGGAATTGGACGACGGACCTACCGACCAGTACCTTGGTGCTGGTTGACTTTTAAGGGAAAAAAGATGTTTGTAAGATGAAATCGTTCATGCAGAAGCTTCTATGCAATTTGCTTTGGATAGCTCTAATGTTAACTTGAAGTGAGAAGAAGCAGACAGTACGGTAACGGCGATGTTAGATGATGTGGTCATCTGGGAAGACCTTTGGAATATCCATGATATACCCGTCCTGATGATTGTTGATGGTGCTGCTCTCAAAGTTGTGGAGAAGTATATTTATCCAGGACAAATGTTAAAAATGTTCGGATTCAAATTTAGATGGGTGATATTTGAGATAGTGTACCATATATTGCCGTCTAAAATATGTCAGAAGTTGAAGGTGATGAAGAAGTGGTAGTGTGTTACAAGCTCGAAGTCGCGCAGTAGGTTATGAAGAGAGCTATGTTCGGTATTCCTCTATGCGATCTGCTCAGAAATGATGAAAGCCGTAGATGATCATGGGCGACCGATGTAACTCAGAGAGTTACTAGCTGAAGTGGTAAAGGTATGGTCACATTTTTCGAAACATTGATCGTTAAGAAGAGTGATTAAGAAATAAAGATGATGAATGAATCCTCCTGATTTAAAGGAGCATAGAAACCTGACTTTGTGGATTTTGAACCTGAAGGAGACAAAGTTCTGCTGAATTCAAAAGGCTCTGGACCGATCTCGGGCCGGTTTCCAGCAACGGACTCGTATTGGGTGATGGAAGAATGAGATAGATTTTAAACTATGGGAATCATCTTTAAGTATTATTCTCTAATTTTTTCAACCTAATGTTCTGTGGCATTAGAGTGATGATAATATAACAGACATACATGCAAAAATTTATATTATTGTTTTTTAACAAAATTAACTTTTTAACAAAATTTAATTCAACTGTGATATTATTGAATAATAATTCCTAAAAATATATATTAGCCGTAAAAATTATATAATTTGTAACTTATTTCAATTATTCAAGTTCAAACGATATCAACCATTTAACTATGTACTAAATTTAAATAGTCAACATTAAGTTATCGATGAGCTGATACTTAATGCTCGACGGTTAAGAAAGAGATCATTTCGAGCATTCTAATCCGCTAATATGCTAAATTTATCGCTTTTGCTTTCAATAACGTACAATTTATTTGTTATTTTATTGGGACCACCTACAGATTAAATAGAATCTAATCTGTAATTCTATTTAAACGAGGCGGTATGTTTCAGACCGTTCGCCATAAATTTGCCCAAGAATAATGAATGTCTTTATAAGTGGCAATAAATAAATTATTTAAATTGTTGCAAATATTGCACATTAATTATTATGCGGTTGTTAAAGCAAACAGAATCGGAAGCTTTGACTTGTTAGTGTTGGCGCCAAGTAATAAAACCGATAAATTATGTTAATTGATATTTATGCCATAAACCTTCTCATAATTTACCAATAATCATAACTTAAGTACGGAAATATTTATGACGTGATACAAGCAATTAATCATTACTAAACAATTATACAGTTGTTAATGACAATAGTATACTGGAAAAAGTTAAGGAACTATAACTTAATAAAATATTTACGTTCTTATATTAATTTGCAAGTCTAAAGCCGGAAAATGATTGGTTGATTAATAAAACATTATGGAATAAAGATATGTTACTCTGCATCTAGAATCTTCATTGGCGAACCGAGAGCTCGATAAAACAGAACTCATAAATTGCGCACAGGCCGTAGGTATATTTCACTAATCAATATGTTACTAGAATAGCCATAATATTAATAAATTTAATCAAATTCAGTTTAAGACCTTATTCAGAGTTAAACAACTTATACCAAGTGACCATAAATATTTAAAATAATGCGTAAATATTATATAAATAATAATCTTTAGACGGTAGACATACAAACAATATTGCAAAATTATTTACATAGTACCATATTTAATTCGACGAAAGACCTTTTTAAAGTATGTTTTTAAATCTGATATGTCTATAGCTATATCTCGTAACGGTTTTTGGGATTGCTACGGATTACAAGAGGTTCCATCCATTTTTCGTCCACGCCAATCTCGCTTTCTTAGAGTACACCCTGCTTAATAACCCTGCTGCTCCTACCGGTCTCTACCTTCACTAATTCCTGATGGGATTTCTAAGTTCTTTACCATCAAGCTGAAGTTCGACGGTACCCATCCGAAGTAGTAGAGTATTTTCCTGCTTGACAAACTACCAGCTCTAAAGTGTGAAATGTCTGAATATGTAATAATATGTGCGTGTTTTTGTGGCTAACAATGCATCTATGATGCTTTTGGTGTTACTGTTGATTTGAGCGAAATCATTTGTGATTTCGTCTACATTTAACCAACTTAATGCCGTCTTTCTTTGAAATGAACATAAACCTTCTGTGGCGGCATCCCACAGTGTTCTACACGTCATACGATGGCGTCACGTTCGACCTGAATCACGCTATCGAAATTTTCTACACTTACGTATATACAAGTTCCGAACGCAAATTAGTCGAAGCTCGGCCACTTCCCAGGTAACACATGTCACCTGGTGGGAGATCTCCCTTTGCCAAACTTCTCTACCTAAATGCTTCTTTTTACACTCCTTCTTTTTATCCTTTTCTTTCTTAGGAATGCTCCTGTCACATCTGCGTTTAACGGGTTAAAAGTAATATTTTACAGATCGACGTGAAAAATAGTTTATCGTATTGATAAATACACTACTTAACGGGATATAACATTTTGTATACAAATCAATTAATAAATTAATATACCTAAACTTTAAACGCGTTAAATAAATCGTGTTTAGGCATAGTCGATAATACTGACGTTAATGCCAATGTAGCAGCACCATTTTAAAAACATTTCAATTATTTTTTTATTATTTTACAATTTTGAAGTTTGTATAACAAAAATAATATATAATGAAACATCCAGTGTCTGAGTGAATATAAATTGTAGTATGTTGAACTGAACTGCCGCCGGTCCGCGATACCGTGCACTCGTAAACTGCGCAGTCACACCGGACCGGTATCCGGTAAACCGGGCAGTGATTGGAAGACGAAACAGTCGTAAATAATTGAATACTGTACAGTAATATGCATCCTCGTCATCATAACTTGAACTTACTCTCTTGGGCTTTACCTTCTGTCAGGATGAATATTAAATACCTCTTACTGGACTTATACTTAGAAAACAAGGGAAACTTAAATATAATTACTCAGTTTTCTCATAATGTTATCTTTTATTAAAGTCATAAAGTAAATGCGCTTAACTTTTAACAATTAGTTATTTGTATTAGATGTGGAGCCAGGTCCTATGTCTTGGAAATTGTCGTTAAAGAGATTAGCTTTTCTTAAACATGGTTTATTATAGTTATGAATATCAAGTTACTATAGAAAAATCATATAAAAAGCCATCAACATCATGGAAATGTAAAATAGAAAAAAAACATAAGTAACAGATATAACAAATGAACAACTAAACTCTTAAACCGCTAGTTGTAGAAGTCTTTCCTGTGAATATAATTTAACGCACACACTCATAACCCTACACTAGGACCCCCTGTATAATGGATACCACGTACAACACACAAAGACAGAAAACAGAAATTTTAATGTTGCTAATCTGTCAAGGCCGTAAGTATAAATTCTCTATATGCCATTTATATAGTAATTAACGGTATCGATAATTAGATCATTCGTCTTTAATTTGCTTTATTTATTTGATAACGTGTGGTATAGTAAAACGATTTACAGTAGTCCAATGTCTTTAAATCGAGAAAAAATAAGTTAAATGTACACGTTGCAGAACATTTAAAAGGCATTAAAATGTATTACAAACTAAATATACATCTATGGTACGGGCGATTTGTGCTTGCGTTACTTAAGTATTAAGTACTACAATGTATAAAGCGGTTACCCTCGACATTAGTCCCCGAGCGTTGCTAGTAGCCTGGTACCTTTCCATTGGCTAATTGGTATAAATCATTAGACTGTGGTAGTTGCATGCCATCTGGACTAGAGAATCATTTTGAGTGACTAGTCGACCAATGATTATCAATGACGAGTTTGCACGCAGCTCAGAAACTTGAAATAGAGTCTCAAGATGACATGAATCGCCCACTCAGTAAGATAAACCATCTACCTACACTGCAACACACTGAAGTGTCAAGATATTGATACATCAATGTTTAACATCAGTTTCCTTCACCCAGGAATACGTGAATGTACATTTTTTTTATTATTTAAGTGAAATATATATTGAAGTTTTGAGAAGAGATAACAAATTATAATTATATCACTTGCCCCGCCCAAGTTAAACAATAATTTATTTTGATTCCTTGTGTATCTAATAAATAAATAAAATAAAATTTTGTTAGACTTACTCATTCTTAAATTATAAATTATATTAATACCACTGCTAACCAACGTGGACTAAATCTTTATGAGAATGATAAGAGATACGAGTGCATCAGTACACTAGTAATTATAATGATAATAGGGATAACTAATAATTTAAAAATCTGATTTAGCAGAAATTGAAAACAATTTTATAACTAGTCGTAAAAATCTCTTGTAAAAATGGTTTATAGCAAATAATAATTGAAATAGACATTTACCAGAATTGAGTTATTTTTAGCTCATTTAAAGATTGAGTAGTGGCCTGATGAGGTAAATATTTAATTAATAGTGCAGAGCTAAGATTTGAATAGTTCTCTTAACTATGCATATGAATTTATAACTTTAAACCATATGGTAAATGTCTATTTCAATTATT